>VZRX01018313.1:67714-91599 GCA_013398075.1 Notiomystis cincta | reverse complement strand
TTTTTTTGAAAAAAAAAAAAAAAAAAAAAAAAAAAAAAAAAAAAAAAAAAAAAAAAAAAAAAAAAAAAAGTGCTTTGAAAGCTGCATTTATCTGTGGAGAGGAATTTCTATCCCCCCTGAACTGAGCCTTTGCAAATGCAGTGTATAATACATATGGCACTAATGGATTTCATACTTCAGCATTTATTTGACCCAATATCATGCAGGGAACAATGGTTGTCATTTAAGCAGCTATAGTTTGCAACTGTGTAAGTCCTAGACATTAAAACTAGATAAACCAATGTAGAGGTGTGTGTGAGAAATTCTACAGTTAGTGGCATTCTTTTATTCATTTTTAAAATTATCCATGGGGATGTTGCAAAAGTACGAGTCATGATTTAAGTGTACTACTAGGAATCCTGTTTAAAAAGAGTATATACACTTAAATTATGTATGCAAGATAATGATTTAATTAAATAATTGATTTTTTTTCCCAGAGGAATGGGTAGAATCTAGAGAAGGACAAACTTCGATTTGGTTTAAGAAGCTTATACCTGACAGAAATGTAATTCAATCAGGCTCCTCTGCTGTGATCTACCATGGCTGCTAAGCAATGATGAAAAGTTTCTTTCAAATAATAGACTCTCCTTTTGGTACTTGTTCCAGTGGACCATATATTTGAAAACAGGGAAGAAGCTTGTTTTAATAATGAGTCCTCGGTGGTCCAAACGAGTTGCCTTCTACTGGTATGGATTTATATTTTTAAGTTGCAGTGGTTCCTGTAACATTGGAACTGGTTAGAAATTCATTACAGTGTCAGTTTGTAAATAGAAGGGCTGTTTAAGCAGAGGCCATTATGTTGAAATTCTCAATTCTGCCATGGAATTCAGAGAACATGAATTAACTTGTGCTTGGGTTAGTCTCTTTCGTGGATTAGTGAGGAAGTAATTAAGGGTGATTTAAAAATTATATTATATATTCTACTGTTCCTCTGCATCTTACAAAGACTTCTTCAAACCACTTTCAGTGTAATCTTTTCACCCTCCCTCAACTCTAAACAAAAATAGCACTCAGAATCTCTACCCCAGAAGGAATTCAACCCAAAATCACAGTGCTCCCCACATGCGTTCTAACCTTCACTCTACTTTTCTTGATGTAGCTTTTTAAGCCTAGGGTTTTACACAGCATTAGCCATAATTGGAATTGGCACCAGAAAACTACAGAAGACAATTCACTTAATCTAAGTTTGTTTTAAAACTGAAAACAGAGTTCTGCCTGAATTCTCTGTAGATTTCCTGGCAGAAGGCATTCTGTCATTTTCAGGTGAAATTTGTTCACAAGGACATTAAAGAAAAGGGTCTTGCTTTGATCTGACTCTTACAGAAGTCATTGAAAGAGACTCCATTGATTATAATGACCATTGGGAAACTGTTCTCTCCAGAGCTACATATCTGTTTCTGGACAATCGCTTTTCCTCAGCAACAGTCCAAGAAGAGATTGATGTAACTACACAGGGAAGACAGACAGTGAGTAAGAGGGTGCTCATCCCAAAGAGCAACTGAACAAAGAGGGAGTGGAACAGGAGAATTGCTATGCTTTGTTACTGCTCATGTGCTGAACTGATAGGTTCAAGTAAGTCAGCCATATACTGAATTAGAAGAAAGAGGCAAACGGAGAACAGATCTGTAAGATACAGTTAGCTGTAGGGCTCATCTTTCTGTAATATTTTTAACTTTCTCTTCAAATGCTATTTGGGCTCAGATGCTTTTACTGCTATAAAAATAGTATATAATTTTCTTCCAGGGGAGAAAAAAAGCTTACATATCACTATCCAACAACTACCTGTACTCTACCCTGTCTCTTTCTTCAAATAGTCTACTTCGTGTGATGGTAATACAGTTTAAATTGCTTCAAATCTTTTACGTACCAAGGTCGAAATACTAATGACATGTATCTCATAAATCTTAAATGATTTCAACACGGTTGTCTAATTACATTGTCAGCCAAACCATATACCTATGTCAGTTTCTCCATTACAGAGATTCCACAGTGTAGCCCTGAGTGATAACTGAAACAGATAAATACTAAACTTAGATTTTAGATTTGACTCTACTAGCTTGCAGATTTAGCTAGATTGCTTGCAACTATCATGAGGGATAATACACCAGTCAAGGGCATTTTACTCAAAATGGTAGCTACCAGTCCTTCAAGACCCTAGGCTAACAAGCGCATGGGGTTTCTGTGATCTCTAAATAAAAACTTAAAATTATAAATGTGACAGGGACCCATGGTTAAGAGACTGTTTCAGCTGTGAATGTAGGGGTAGTTGAACAATGGAAAGGAAGGCATTAGTAGAGTTGTTTTATGCTTGCCACCCATGCATCCAGACACCAATTGATAAGCTCTGACTTGGGTCACTCTTCCCATGGACTTAAGATATATACTGAGACCTTTAACTCCAGTGACTCCTGGCTATCAAGCAAACTAGTCAGTGCATGGTCAAAAAGTTTGTACACTAGAGTCAATACTGCAAAACTGCCTTAGCAGGATTAGCAGCTACACTTCCCTCAACTCCCAACTTGTCTCTGCTTTTCTTTTTCCACTCAACTGCCAAGCTGCAGGTTTCTTTTTCTGAAACATATATTTCTTTGGAAAAAGTTTATATAAAGGGGGAAAATAATTTTCTTTATCCTTTAATCCTTTATTCTCTTTGCTTTTAAAAGTTTATTTACTTCCTACAGTGGGCCATCTTGAGCTTCTGCTTCTCTGCTGTGTCAAGACTTGTTTAATCTTGAAGGTTTTTTAGGCTTGACCAAGCATTGACAGTGCTATCAAAGGAGCTAATGCTAGAGTCTGCCAGTTTGATGGATTAAGTAAACTTATTGAAATCTTTTTTTGTAAAAGATCTAAAAGATGCCAAGGACTGTTTCTGTTCTTGTACTTTGTGTGAAATACTCACTGACATTAATGGCAGTCCCATGTGTAGAACTACAGTAGAACGTAACACTTAATATTTAAAAGACTTGTCAACATTGTGCATGAAGTAACTTGGAGGTGTGTTGTGATGCCACTTTGCTCTGTGAAGGCCATTCTCCTTACACATTCCCTGCCTTTTAAAGACACTTGCATAAATTGGAGGGCTGATAGCACCAGCTTTACATAACTTTTTCCCTTTCAAAGAATATTTAAAAACATGCAGTTCCCTTTTCATGTGATCTGCCTGCTTTGCTTGGTCAATAAAATATACTTGGTGTCTTTCAGTATGGTTCACAAACAGTCTTCTTTCCTGATTTTGCCATGAAGTTACTCTCTGAAGGAAGAGGAGGAAAAAATATCTTAACAGAGAAGCCATTTCCAGTGACCTATACATTCTTTTTAGTGTTTGTAAAAATGCCTAATCTTTCAGTCTCTGCTTGTTCTTGAGTACCTTGCTCTAATGCATTGGTCGTATGCAAGGTAGCTACAGAAAGTTAAATTATTTATGTTACCGAAAAGAATTCACCACCAGTCTCATTCCTATTTCCAGTGTATACCACGTTTATTTTGTTAGAACTAGGACTGCAGCTCAGTAGGGCCACCAAATTGTCAAAGATTGCCTTGGTAGGTTAAAGCTTTCTGCTTAGACAGTCAGCTGCCAATGTGGTTTCTTTATCTTCCCATAAAGACTTTCTCTCACCAACCTCTTGTTCTTCCTCAGTCATGGGTCTTGAAATTCTTCATCTTTACCTGGGAATGACTGCTTGTGCCCACAAAGGTTTTCGGTGGCTTTTTGGCAGGGAGGGTAGATCTGGTGACATAATTACAAACAAATTCTGAAAATTTTGGTTATAATGCTAGAAGACTAGGAAGGAAATGAAGGGAGATGGAGAAAGAAGGAACTAGGTAACTCTGTGTTTTTAAGATAATTTGGATATTTGACTGAACAAGACAAAGATGGTGACTTCCAATATAAAATGCTTATGAATATGGTGTCCATTTACCATCATCTTATCCATTCATGAATGTGACTTGCTTATTGTGAAGTATTGTGGAAGCCCTGACAGTATTTTTATTAAAATAAGAATGTTATTTCTTGTCAAAAAATTCTAAGGATGCTGTCCAAATCTGCATACAGGGTATAGTAAAATTGTGTCTACTTTTGTCAGTGACGTGGATCATGACCTAGATGTTCACATGCACTCCACAACGGATCTGAGAACATTCATGCAGAAGTCTACTGAAATTAATATGAATAGCTTTTGTGCTTTACAGTGCTGTGGCCTGCTTTGCAAAAATGCACTGGCATCTACAGTTCCAAGGGATTTTTAAAGGTGTTTTGCTGAAGGACCCGCCTCCTGTGCTATTTCTTAAATTTTGACATTTCTGGTATTTCTAAACCAGATAGCCTGTGTAAGCAACTGATAGAAGGGTGGAGTGCCTCCACTTAGAAGTGGTATATGGTTCTGAAAGCATATATGGGCCTCAGTATTAAGACATTTTCTTGGTATGTTTACTGGTTTACTATGTTAATGGTTAGTTAAGAAATCCTGAGGATGACTGCAGAAGACAGATGATATAAATGAGTGACAGCACCATTTAACAGTGCAGAATTTCCAGAAACTGATGGAAACCTAAGTCTCCTTCCCAGACTCCTCACCTTAAAATTGATTTTCCCATTTACAGAAATTACTGCAGTTTCAAGATGACAGTAACACTGCAGTGAAAACTGTTTGATAATTTTAATTTTTTCTTTATTATGAATGAAAGAATGGAAGGCTTACTAGGTCATCCAAAGCAGACTTTGTCCTGCAGATTTCAAGATGTCCATTTGCAAAATGTATAATGAAAGAACATGGAAATGAGAGTTCCTTATTCTCTGTTTCACTGTGCTCACAGCTGAAATTAATTATCTCCAGGGCAGGTTCTCTCTTTTCCTCTGTTCTTCCTCCTAAACGCATCTTAGCTGTGTGAGGCTTATTTTCGTCATCTGTTGCCCTTTTTGGTTCCCCCATGCAGCATTTTTAATTATCTTCTCTTAGATAATTACCTTCTCTTCTGTTAGATAAGGCACAGGAAAACATGAAGCCTATCAAAACAAGGTAAATATTCATTACTAGTCTTTATGTAGGTAAAGGTGGTTCTTTTTACTGTTCTTTCCTTCCCTTGCTACTGTCCAATGGGGAAGAAAAATATTAAAAATTCACAAAATCAGAGGGTTGAGTCTGGAAGGGCCCTCTGGAGGTCATGTAGTCCATACCTCCTGCTCAAGGAGGACTACCTCGACCTGGTTATCTAGGAGTATGTCCAGATGGCTACTGAATATCTCCAAGGAAAGAGGTTGCACAGCTTTTTTAGGCAACCCGTGCTGGTGCTTGGTCATTGAAAAAATATTTCCTGATATTCAGACAGAACCTTCTGTATTTCAGTGCATGGCCCTCGCCCAATCACTGGGCCCTGCTGAAAAGAGCCTGTCTCTATCTTCTTTGCTGCAAGGACACATTGCTTGCTCATATTCAGCTTGGTGTCCATCAGAATTCCCGGTCCTTTTTCCGCCAACTTACTTTCCAGATGAGTGGCCATCAGCAAATAGTCACGCTGATTGTTACTTCCTAGATGCAAGACTTTGCACTTCTCCTTGTTGAACTTCATGAGTCAGCCCATTTCTCCATCCTGTCAAAGTCCCTCTGGATAACTGTTTTTCTACAGGGCAGACAAAACAGGTTAGAATAGGCTCATTTTCAAAACCATTTTTATTATTTTTTTAAACTTCTCAGAAAAAGCATTACTCCATGATGAGCTGTGTTTCTTTGTGAAATCAGGTGAAATTTTATGTTCGTAAGAGGAGATGTAAGTTTCGGCCTTTTTTACACAGTCACTCCATAATTTAGTTTGAAAATTCACACTGTCTAATTGTATGAGAGTAATGTGCCTTTGAACATGTCATTGCTTTTGAGAGAATTTTTTTTCCATTTAAAAAAAGAAATTCCTAAGAAATGCTAATAATAATACTTAAGGAGAACAATAGAAGTGGCTAAGCCCAAAAGGCATCTGGGCACAGCACCTCTCTGTCTGGGAGTTTCTCAGGAAGGGGCAGAGATACCGTGAGGGTTGGGGCTGTTTGAGCTGGGACATGAGCAGATATGGTCCCGCTTTTTTTTTTCTCGGCTTCCGGAGGAGGATGCGTGTAGCTGCCGCCGGGGGAAGGGAAGCTCGCTGTTGCCACCGCGGTCCAGCCCAACCTGTTTCTTCTGCCGTGACTGCTGAGGTTGGAGCCCTGTTAATATCTCACGGAGACAGGAATTCTTTCACCTTGGGACCCTTGAGATCCTGAGCCTGCCTGTCCCCACTCCAACCCGCCCGTGCCAGCGCCGCCGCCGCCTTGGCCTCAGCCCCACCGCTTCTTCGGCACTGCCCCAAGTTCCAGCTGCAACAGCCCCACACCCCCACCCCACCTGCTGAGGCATCCTGGATTCCCAGCTACAGCCGCAGAGCTTCCAGCACATCTTATCCACCACCCCAGGATTGTTCTGGGTCGAGCCACCATTGGCTTGTGCTCCCCGAACTTGCACCGGAGTGGCCCCTGCAGCCGCAGGGGAATCATTGCACCTGTCCTGCCTAGCGGGAGCCACCAGCACCCCTGCCACCTGGGACCATCACTACACCAAAGGGGAAGGTGTCTGACACCTGAGAGAAGGCTGTCAGTGGGTTTTTTTGGTTCTGTTTTGTTATTACCATTACAGTTGTTGCCTGTTTTGCCTCATATAAATACTTAGTAAAGATCTGTTACTCCTGTTCCCTATCTTTGCCTGACAGCCCCTTAATTTCAAAATACTAATAATTCGGAGGGAAGGGGGTTTACATTTCTCATCCCAAGGGAGGCTCCTGCCTTTCTTGGTAGACACCTGTCCAAACCGCGACAGAATAGAAATGCAAATTGTAGCTTGTGACATAGAAGTGCTCCTTTTTGAAATTTTCTAAGAGTATTTTACAGAATTATATTCTGGAGTTTTGCATATGCTGCACGTTTTGCATATATGTGTTCATATAACATTCATATAAGGTTTCAGAAAGTATAGTTCTATTAATAAATCTCTTTAGTATAATTTGTTTGGGACAAGGAGTCAAAAATTACTATTTTAAAATGTAGTTGGAAGAAACTTTTCAGTATTCTGAAAAGCACATCTTAAAGTGCATAGGGTAAGATTAATTTTATTGTGTTGCATCACTGGTGTAATTTGTTCTGGGCATTTGATCATAAAAGAAGCCTGACACTCAGATGCAATGTTTCCATGGGCCTCTCCTTGATGAAAGCCCATCTGGATTTCCTGGATGGGGTCTCCCCTCTTCAAAAACACTGAGAATTTTATATTTTGGTGGATGCAGGATTTGGTCCTTTTGTGCAAATTAAAAACATTGGTCTTTGAAGATGTATATGTCCTTTGGTGTTTAGTCATTTTAACCAGTATTTCTGAACAGAGGTCCATATTATTTAACATCTATTTTCCTTAGTGCAGGTCAGAAATAGATAGGTAGTCTCAAATGGCTGAGTATAGACACTCATGATTTGTCTTGGTTGTAATCATACAAACATGTAGACAAATTGTGGGCAGCATCCATTCCAGGAGTAGATACAGGGATTTTGTGTTCATGTCTGAATATGAGAAAAATAAAGGAGATGAAAAACAAAGCAAATCAGACCAACCAACCTACCAAAAATTTATTAATCCCTTTCCTGACCCAAATACCTCTTGTCCAGCAAAAACAAATCCAGCTTGGGTAGGCAGACAGTGACCTGTATGTGTTGTTTCCTCTATGAGGAAATTATTATCAAATTTCAGATATAGTATTTAATCTTAAATTCAATGTTCTCCTTATCTGTGATATTAAAAAACGTTAAGAAATAAAAAGTGGGTTTGCTTGCTTGTTTTTTTACAGTTTGGTTGTTTGGTTTTTGGTTTTATTTTTCCTAAGCAAATGATATTACCTGCAGTCCAGGAAAATCATGTCACTGAACAAAACAAATGATAGCAACTTTTACGTAAGTGACAGAGGAAACGAAACATCTAGACGTCTTGGTTGTGTAGGCTAGAGAAGGGTCTGAATAAATGCTTACATTGTAAACCAGATGATTTGTGCTACTCTGGCTTAGTGGATTGCAGGATACAAGTATGACTTCAGGAGGGGCTATCCTCAGAAGTATGATGCAAGATACATAAGATAGAATGGGATTTATTCAGTATCATGTAAAACCTAGTGTAGCAGATCATGAGCTCTGACCTTAGCAAGACACATTCTTCTTTTGTGGATGCGGCAAAAGCATGTTTCTTTGCAAGTAGTACTAGGCCTTTGGCATTTTTGTTTCTTACTCATGATGCTGCAGGGATATTGAATATTCCATGATTTTATTTCAGTTATCCTTTCCCAAAATCTATGGCAAAAGAAGAAAGCTGCGTATTTCTGATACCCCAAATTGTTTGGGGATTCTGTGATAGAAAAGAGCATGTATAGTATTGTTTATGTATATTATTATATCTCTATGGGTCAGAATTTCCCTTTGATGGGTACTGGCCATGGGCTACCACTGACTAGCTATGTCTTTCTGACTTTCTAGTGTTTCCGTGAGTTCCCAATACAAGGGAAGGACTAATCTGACTGATCTGGTTTCCTGAATTGTTTTCACCTAGGTCAAATGTTCAGACTAGTCCAGATAAGGCAACCAGCTTTAAAATGTTGATGCTGTCTCACTGTTATATCCCAGTGTGAGTGCACATGTATATGCACATGTATGGGCCTTATTTCTTTTCTTTAACATGCAGCAAGGATGTGTTGTGATGATGGGTTCATCATCTGAACTTGCCATGTACTTTGAGACACTCCTCTGAAATGGCCCAAAATACACAGGTTTGAGGAGGAGCTGCAGCAAACTCCTGATGATACTTTACTATCGTGTCCTAGGGTAAAAATGAGATTTGTCAGCTCAAGGCTACTTGATTTTATCCTCTCATCCCTCATGGCAATGATATGAGATGACTTTACTGGGAATTGATTGTGCTGCATTTGTTGCTCTCCTTTATGTCTTTTTGTCACGGTAAGTCTGCTTACTCCAGTCTCATTTGTTCTGGTGGACTCAAGGATAGTAGAGATAATAGGGGGGGAAAGACACAACTTTTAAGTATGTTCTCCTATGAAACACTGCCATTGCTGAGCCTGTTTAAGAATGCTCTGATCAGCTTTTGTTCACCTAGAACCTCGGGACCTAGGACCTGTTGTCAAGCACTCTTATGTTGCCCTGTTTATAAAAATAAAACAACCCCCACAAAAAACCAAAAGACAAGCTTAAAGGATTTAGGAAATTGTGTAAGCAGGTTCCTTGAACTATGGAAATATACAAAGTATTGGATCTTCTGACTATAAAACTGATGGCTTCTGCCCTCATTCCACCATCTGAAGAAGGCCAGAGAAATTTTTTAGGTGCATTGGTTTTCAAAATGTCACTAGCTTCGTTAGTTCTGCATCTTAAAACATTCAAAACTACAAATAGGCTTGAAACGCTCTGTCTTTTGGGGGTGCTCTCTCAAACATGAGACAGTTTCAGAGTGCTGAATGCAAAATTTTTCCTACCTGTGCCTTCCTGTCATATTTAGTTTCTCAGTTTATTCTGGTTTTTTAGACTTGATCTATATTTGTACCAAAGCCTACTTGCAAAAGAAAGCCTGGTCTCTAGACTGTAGATTTTTCTGGGCAGCAGAGGCTGCCTCCTCTTCTTTCAAATTTCTCAGCATTAGGGAGAGGGACAAAGCTCTATTTTCCTCTCCTCAGCATGCAATCCCTCAAAGATTACCACCCAGAACATTTGTGTGCTGGGAGCGCTAGGAATAGAAATGCAACGCAGCACGTTAAGTTTCATATTGGCACTGGCATTTAGAATGGGAATGGACATTTAAGTGTCCACACTGTGCATATTACCACTGCTGCAGAAACAACACTACAGACACTTCTGGCAGGATCCTCTTACTCCCTGTAGCAGGAAAAAGAGATTGTGTAAAAAGGACAAATAAATTCCTCTGCTTGCATGCGTAGCCGACTTCTGACTTGGCAATATATTTTGACTGCTTCCTGTAAACCATATTATCATGCTGTCTTCAGGCGAATGCTACTTTTACTTCTATGTAAAAATCACATATTTAGGTGCAACATAACTATACGATTTGATAGTGTAAATGTCAGATGGAATGTGCTACTGGATGGACACCTTTCAGGTCTGTGAAGCACTCAGTAGAGTTTCAGTCGCTATCTATGTTATAATTAACTCTCAGTGCCTGAAAATGTACCTATATGTATTGCATGTATACATTTGCACATGTATAAAAAATCATACAGATATACACAGTGTTGCAAATATTAGTGTGTATGTGTAGATATATACATACGGAGTACAGAATTTTTGTTTAGGTGCAGAGACATACAGTAACAAACATATATGTGTGCATGGTTGTAATGACATTTCCTTGTATGACATCTATCAGGTTACAAGCAGCTAATAATTTTCTTCTACTCACAGCCGCGCATAATGGCATACACTCATAAATCAACATCAACATAGAACATTGCTTAGCAAATATAAATGAATGTGCATTGCAGAATGATCAGAGATTATGAAAATATATCAGAAGTCAAAAGTTGCTGCTGGAGAAATGCTATGTCTTTAGTTTATTGAGATTGTTTGGAGGATCCTAATGTACTGTCACTGAAAGAATAATTTTTCCTTTACAATCTACTTAGCAAAGATTTATTGATCCTTTTCCCCTTCATAGAGAATTACTGATCCATTTTAGAAAATCAGATTTTCACACCTTTCATGAGAATGTGCACAGTGCAATTCTCTAGGGATTGCAAAGGAAGTTGGCTTTGACATGAAATCCCTAGGTACCAGCACACAACAGCCTATAGTCTCATCACTGATTTGTTGCACAGGGTGGTAAAATACTTTTATACATTTATAGAGAAATGATTGCACTGCAAGGACTTATTTTTCTATGCTAGTGGATGTATTCAAGGTCCTGTTATTTGTGTAAACAGCATTTTTCAGGGGGGTTGGTTCTCAGCTCTGATGTTATGAACAGTAAGGTAAGATAAAAGTTGTTGAAATTCATGTTGCAAAGCAGTACGGTACTGTAGAATTTTTCAGTGTGTGAAAATAACTTTCTTCAAGATGTGTTTACTCTCTGTCCTCATTATTGTAGTATCCCAGGTAGCTAAGCATTAGGCATGTTATATTGAAGTATGCATCATAATGAAGGTGATTTATTATAATTAAAACAGCATGGAGAGCAGCTTTTATTAGACATATTGTTTCACAGGAGTGCCTAATAAACAGCATTATTATTAGTTATAGATCTGTGAGAAGGATGTTATTTACTGAAAGTTATGTGAGTATTAGTCAAAGTCTGAAGTTGCTCATTTGAGCTGTCCACTGGAGGGAAAAAAAAAAGCGCAAAAACCATTCAGCACAGCAAAGAGAAGAATTTCAAGATTGGAGGGGAGAGAGAAACAGAGACAGAGAAAAGGAAATGCCGAGTGTATGAAGTGTTCTCTGCAGGAGCAGTTCTAGAATACTTTATTACATATCTACGGACACAATGGCATGGACTGTAAGTAGCTCCTGTCTCTCAATATAATAATGCCCATAAAGTCGGGGTCAGATTGGGTTCGCTCTGGGCTTTGATGCTATAGAAGGTCACCAAGGGAATCGATGGACAAAAATGAGACCTGAGTTTCATGCAATCAATGAGATTTTTCTATTTAAAGTGGACACTGGATAAGAGTCTCAGAGCTTCAAATGTGCTTTTGCTCAGCTTGAGCAGATTGAGAGAAAGATATACTATAAATGTGTTGTTTGTTTTAATAACTGCTGGTGCAAGGACTGCATATCTAAACAGTTTAGTCTGATGAACTATAATATGAAGTTGCATGAGCTGCAAACAAATGGACAAATTAACAGCTACTTTGAATGTTAATTACACTGAGTTTTTATTCTGTTTCTGTAGAGTTGTAATTGCCTGGCATTCAGATAATCCTTAAAATATGATTAGAAAACTACTAAATAATTTGGTTCAAAATCATGTGGGATTTATCTATTCTTTAAAAAATACTTTCTACTATTAATTTCCCAGTCCTCTATACTCATTATATAGCCAAATCCTAATTTCTTTAGAAATTGTTCACATTTCCACAGATTAAAACAAGTTCTTATCTGCCTTTGGTTAAGAAGTTTCATTTTTCTGAGTAGCAAATGGATACTTGGTACAGGATTTCTTTGATAATTTTCTCCTTAAAGTTTCCAGACAGATGAAAGATCATACATTGTTTTGCCTTTATTGTAAACTGTTATCTCTGTAGGAAGAGGGAAGCTATCAGGAAGAATGTGATCAGTGAATCTGACATAGCCGTAACATTGGTGACAGCAGATAATTGACTTATATGGAATAGGTTTATCTCTGTCATGAAATAGTTATGGCATTAAAGCAAACTATAGGCCAACTTCTAATCACGGATGTATATGATTTTAACTACTTTGCAGTTAATGGAGTTGTTCCAAATTTACACTGCCCTAACAGACCCACGTCCTAACACTGTTTTCAATTTCAAAGCAAGTCAGCTATCAGACTGCACTTTGTAAAAGAGAAAGCCACTTGAATCTGGGGTTTAAATGATCTGATTGTATAACTAATACTCTTCTCCCCTGCTCCCTCAGCTGTTCTCTTTCAGTAGATTTCAGAGAAATAAATTATCCTGTGTTTTCTGAGATTCTATTTCACAAATTGAAGTGTTCAGATATTGAAGACTGTTTATCCCACATTGCTGCATAAGTAAATGTCCACCAGTGGCTAGGAGGGAGGAAAGGGGGAAGCAGCAAACCTAACACACTGCATTTTTCAATCTATTATTAAAAATGTCCTTTTAATGATAGTTAATACATCAAATTTATTCCATCAACACAACCCCAAACAATCCCAAAACAAAGAAACAAATCAAGGCCTTGAGAGACTTTTTCATTTAAATATCTTAAATACAGAGTAATTGCAGTTTTGTGAGAGGAACATTAGAAATCATAGTTTTTCTATAATTCAGGTCTAAATTTGTTTGCTAGATTCTGAAAAATGGTGAAAAGAAGAGTAGATGTACAGAAGAGAACTCAAGCTTCTGCATTAATCTAATTTCATCTAGAGGGGTCATTTATAATTCAAGCAGAATTTATGTTCACTTGAAATGTTTTTTTTTTGTAATTTTCATGTATGCCTTGAGTAAGGACACTTCAGTTTCTATTATTCCCATTAAAATTAAAAGCAAAACATCCTCCAGCTCAGCTTCTTCTATTAATGATCCTTAGTGTTGCATTCTAGGATGGGTTAAATATTTTCTAGTTAAGTATTTTTGATAAAATATAGAAGTTAATGAATTAGTTGATTTTTTTAAATGAAAATATTGGCAATAAAAGTAACCACATTGCATTAAGCACATTGCACTGGAAAATGGCCTCTAGCAGTTAAAGAAAAGAGTAAGCAATTGCAGGTAGCTTATATAAAACTCAAACAGTAGCACAATGTGCCAACCTGTCATAAATTGGAAGGTCAGATCAAACAGGGTTGAAGGGGTAGAAAGAAAATAACCACGACGTGTAATATTTTTCTCTGGACACACCTGAGTACAGTATTTCTCTCTTTGCTTGGGCTGCAAATATAGGAAGGTGATAAACCATGGCACATACAAATTCAATTGTTAATTTGTAGAACAACTACCTTTATTTAGCCAATACTGAGGTGTGTGCTGTTTTTGGACAACAGGTCTGGTATGATTCTCACTGATGAGTCACTGAGAGTTAAATTATGTGTTTTGCAGTAGACACAATGACTGCTGCCCTTCAGGGTACTTTTTTTGACTTAAGCCTATGCAGCCTCTTTTGACCTCCTCGGAGACATCAGCTGATTTTTGCAACCACAGCCAACAGGGTTAAGTTCTCAAATGTTCCTCATGAAAATGTTTTTGAGTTTTATAGTAAAATTTCCTGTTTGGAAAATAAGGAGCAGAAACAACTGGGTTTCCATGCAAAGATTTTTGCAGAAATAGGTGGTGAATTAGGGAGTGCTTCCCTGATAAGACCTTACATATAAGGCTAATAAAAAGATGGTTTTCTGATTCTCTGGTTTAAATGTACTGTATATTTCATTTTACTTTATCTTTCTGAGTGTTTTAGAAAAGATTGGAAGATGAACTGCACATACAAAAGCAAGAGCATATGGACCACAAGAAAAAGAAATACAAAAAAGAAATGATCCAAAACTGAGGAAACAGATGAATTCAAAGAAAAAAGATCGCACACTGGGAAAATATTGAATGTCATTTATAAGGACTTCACCTTAATATTCACATTTAATATACTTTCCTTTTTATACTAAATAATGAACAGTCCTGAAAAGTAATAAACACTTTCCTCTCCTACCCATTTTAAAATACTGGAAAATGGACATGTAAATTAAAGCTTCCCATGGACATTTTTAACTTCTGCAACCTGCTTATTCAACATATCATCCTAGGTCTCACTGATCTTAGCAGCATTACAAGGATCATATTTTCACACAGATGAAACATTCATGACAATTTCTCCAATACATTTGACACAAGCATTCTTTTCTTTGATATTGGAGATATAAACTTTCTATTTTTTACCTATTTTTTCTCCTGACCGACATATTTATTGAGGCTATTGCAAGGAAAATCCCACTTTCCATTAATATTTCACTTCTCTGTTTCTTTCTCTTGCAGAATTTCAGGTTGATAGAGCAGTAAGAGGGTCTCGGTCAATGTCAGCTTATGTATGGGCATGCATCAATAAAAACAAAACTCCACGTTTTATTTAGAATTACTATTTAAATAATTATATATATGCAGTAGTTAATATGTATATATGTATCATTTTGATGCTATCTTCATGATTCTACTGTTGCAGATCAACATATAATATTTATTGATCTGTTCTAAAGGCATATCTAGTTCCAGAGAAAATTTTGATTGACTGTCCTCATCCAGAGTGAATTCTTTCTCCATCTCTGTAGAGTCTTCAGTGGCATTGACTGTGGATAACAAGCAGACAAGAGATTTCTTTTTGAAGAAAGGATGTAATCGTATACATGTATTATCATGTTTGAATTCCAAATAATTATTCAATGCCCTTTGCTTTTCCCATCTGAGCAACTTGATACAACACTTATGCTAAGAGTCTATGAACTGTTGGCAGTCTCATGTCAATCCTCCATTCTACAGAATGAGATGATTGCAACTAATGCACTGCATGGAGTAGGGATGTCTTCTGTGGCATTTTCGTGTTGTTTGTTTCATCAGAAAAATATTCATCTCCTTTTACCTTTAAATTAAATGTTTCAGTTTTAAGAATTCCATTCATTCAAATCTTTATTAAGAAGGTAGGAAAGTTATTAAATACTTTGCATTTTTGGATTTTTAATGTAAAAGTATAAGATACCTTACTGCATATTTCAACACTATATGATTATTGCAATGACTCTGTATTCTGTTTAGGTCAAGAGGTAAGAATGCACTTGTACTCATCTGGATAAATAAGTTATATATCCACCCCTCACTTACTGGTGCCAAATGCAAACACCAAATATATTGTACAGGCCAGAGTTTTGGACCACAGTCAAGAACTGGACATCAGCTCACTTTCTGTATGCCGTCTGATTTCTACCTCTTCCTATGGTCTAAATGATCTCCCACATTTTATCTTGAAGTTCCTTCTTATTGATGAATGAGATAAAAAGAAAGGGATGCAGTCCTCCATCTTTTTTAACCGAAATGTTCACCACAGAAGCCTGAAAAGGAAAGGTAAGAATGCCAATCTTATTTCTTGGCATTCTTTATTAACTTGATCTCTTGGTTAGACTCAGTAAGATGCCCATGTCTCTCAGGTTACTATCCAAAAAAAAATCTCAGACTGTCTTGAATCCTTGAATAAAAGCCATGTCCCCATTTATTTACATGCTTTTAGTTGGTTTGGGTTTTTTTTAAATCAACAATAATTCTCCCCCACAAAGTTTTGTGTGCATGCCTTTAACCATTCTGATGAGTGAGACTTCTTGTACAGAGTTAATTCCCTTTTCTGACAATCTAAACAAAAAACCAAAACATGCTTGGAGTTATTCTGCCATGGAACAGTAGACAAACCCTAGAGCCTTGCAGAATTCAACTGCCACATCACTTGTATGGCTCCCTGAGAACTGGAGTCTGCAATGTTGACTAAAGGGAGGTCTTTGCTTCATGCCAATTCAAGACAACTTCACTCAGTTTTAAGATGCAGTCTACCTCTGGATGGCAGTACGGTCACTGTGAACAGATCAGAGCTCCTCCAATTTTCTCTTAGAAAGTACGTGTATGACAAACTTGTTTAGTCTTCATTCACGCTGTTGGTTTGGTTTGCCTTTACCTTGTGCTTTCAAAATTTGACATAAGAAAGAAGTGAAATCTTTAGGCTGGTGTCTATTGTTTTCAAGGCTTTCTGTCCATTCCTCCAAGTGAGTAATCAGTTATAGTTGTTCAGTGTTTTGAGAAGCTTCTTCTTTTTTATTGGGTTTTATTACAGTAGCTGATCTGATTGCTCTCCAGAAGTTGTTGAGAACATAAAGTAGGAACTCCTCTCAGACTTGCTATGCTCAGTTATAATGTTATTTAGTCACAGTTTATTTCTTTTGGTAGACTTAAGCTCTAGCATGTTAAATATTTTCACATTATATAAAGATGTTCAGTGTTAATAATAAGTTTTCTTGAGTTACAAGGAAACTGGAGACATAAGTGAAAAAATTCAGAGTACATACTTTTTACCCCTGCCCTTGTGAGCTGCAAACAGAGATTGCCTGATAAATTTTCCCCAAGTTTAGTGTAAGTTTTTCTCTTTAGTACTTGCAATATATCTGGATTTTTTTTCTTTTTTTTTTTTTTCAAAATAAATGTGCAAGACAAAGCAATGGGATTTGAAGCAGTACAGGCAGATAAAAATGTGACATAATCGTGAAATTATGATTTTTGTGCTCCAAGTTGAAATTGTTTTCATTATTGTTCTTTGTTAGAAGTATCATATTAGTGTAAACCTGTGGAGCAAACATACTACGCAGTCAGATTTTACTATTGTATCTTTGACACCAACTGGGATACTAAAAGGGACTCTGCTGTGCATTGCCATCAACAATGTTACAAACTGTTCCACTTTCTAATCTGCCTTTTCAAACTCATTTACCTTAATTCAATGAAGTGCTGAATTACACTTGAAGAACCCTAGTGAAGACAAAAGCATTAGAACAGGTGTTACTGATGTAATAAGGTATTAATGATGTTAATCGCAAATACAAGGCAGGAGAGAACCCCCTTTTGATAGTGAGATCCTAGATTGAGTCTGTAGAGACATTTAGAGGGAAATCCAGCAAATATTTGAAATAATTTTTGAGAGGAAAATAAACACAAACCCATATGTTCTTTAACTTTTACATTACTTGTCAGTGCAATGTTTTACAATTTTTTACTGGATTATAGTGGAAAAAGTATTTATCTGACTCAGAACAAGTTTGAGGTAAAAGACTTTTGGTGATACGGAATAGAAGACGCTACAACTGTGTATGGTGGTGCCTTCCTGGGTTACACGTTTCTTTGTCCAGTAGATCTTTGAATATCTCAAACAGAAGTGTTTTTTCTACTTTTCAGAAGATTGTATTATAAGCACTTGCTCCGCCCACCCCCCCACCCCCAATGCCCATCATATGCATTTCAATGTCACTTTCATCCTTTTCCTCCTACATGCGTTTGTGGGTACATTTGAGCAATTTGCTCACACTGCTGTGTTCCAGTCTCAATAAATCTGATCATATAAATATAGTATATATAATTAGTCCCAGGTTACATGCTTGAAGAACCAGTTTATACCCTTCAGATATATATAAATGACTACAGTATCTTAAAGCCATAATTTAACCACAGTATAAATATGGGTTTGTTTTCATCACAGCAGTTCAGTTACTCTGTCACAACAAATTTAACATATCTGGTGGGGCTTCTGTTAATTCTTTTCAGTATGTTGTCATATTTTCTTTAAAGACTACTAAGGATGTGTTCAGACACTAGTTCATGTAGGAGAAAAAACCTGTATAGATGGAGTGACGTGAGTCACATGGAGAGACCTCTAAACATTGGGGTTTGAAGTCCCTTATAAGTGTTTACTTGTGTTGTCATTTCTCTATGTGATAACTCTTCTTTGTGGTCTTCCAGATCATTTTGATATTAAAGGAAATGTGTGTCTTTCAAAAGCTTTACCTCACTCATGATAGTAGTGAGAGACAGGTGGAAAGTAATGCATTTTCATTTAACAACTTCTCTTCATAAGTGCTCATTCATTCACTTTTTTTTTTCTTTTCTGATGTTTGTAAAAAACATAATAAAGATAGTGGAAGTCTGCAAGCTAGAATGTTTCTTCAGAAAACAAGCCCAGTTGAACAATTTGGTCAACTGTTTGTACAGGTAGATTGGCTGTCCTCCTCCTATTACTCAGTTGGTCTGTTGGAATCAGACAGGTTGGAAAATGATGTGGAGTGGGGAACAGTTCTCTGAGTGAAGCTTTGTGCATGTGGCCATGTGAGACTTCTAAAATTATAGATGCTTTTAAACTACTAGATAAGGCAGATTTTGATGTGATAAATTCCAGGGATTTACTGCTTAAGCATGCAATTCATGTTAATGCACCCTGTTCCCTGGTGAGTTGCTGATTAATCTAAGTGGGTTACAGCAATAGCCTCTCATTAGCTTTTCTTTAACTGATACATGGAACAGAATGCAATGTTTCTTCACACTGAATGTGTGACCTTAGAAAACTGAAAAGGAGTCAATTTTTTTTTCTTCTGATTATTGTGGCTTTAGATTTTTCCTTCCCTTGAAATATAATGAGATTGGTATTTAATGCTTAGTACTCACAGTCCTTTAAAACCAGGATTATTTCCTTTTCTCTTTTCTCCCTGTCCTGCTCTTCCCTTTCCCCTTGCCCCCCAAAGTATTCGCTTTGGAATTCAAAACTTACGAATTTCTAGGCTTCCCACATTGAAGGGGCAGTCCTGAGCCCGGCAAATTTTGTTGTGTGTTAGGATTTGAAGCTGAAAAATAAGCAGAGGGATGTTTGGAAACTGCTAGTGGAATTGTACAAGTAATGTTACTTATATGAGGACTACAGTTTCTCATTTGTGCTGGACTTTGGCAAGTTACATAGGGAGTATCTGTGCACATATCTTGGTGCTACAAAACTGATCTCATATACTAACTAAGTATCAAATCTGAGAACACTTATTGCTTTTGCTGTTTTGACTGCACAAGTGAATGAATTTTTTGTAGAAAAGTTTTGATTCCATGTTGGAGCTGCTGGTTATCTTTTACTAGTAATTCTCTATGTAGGCCTGTGGGTGTACTACTTTACATTCCCTTGGAAACAAGCAAATACTTTGTGATAGTCACTTAAGTGGCCTTATTGTACTGCCTAAGAAGATGCCCTACTTGTGAGTGTGAAATTGGTAGCACATGCTTATTGGGGAAAAAAAGCTTTTTCCAAAACCATTACTTCTGCTATTGCAGTACTGGGATATCAAACAGGCAAAATTGTATGTGTTGTCAATGTCTGCAATATGATTTCATTGACTTACAAAGTTCAAGTGAAGGTATGATGGTAAGCTTATGTAAGGCGTCACGTTGAAGTAATCATGCACAAACTTGATTTTACGGCAAAAGAGAACATTTTAATATCCACACAAATTCTGAGGACACTCCAGCTTGCATGAAAACACAGAGATCAAAGTATGTGATTAAGCACTCAGATACTATAGTTCTGAGAAATACTTAAATAACCCAGCAAATAAATGTTTGAAGTATATGTGGGTAAAAGTAAATGTGAAAGTTGATTTTAATCTATGAATAAGAGTTTGGTCTAATAGCGAAAAAGAAAAGGGCAAAAAAGGGAATAGTTTTTTTTTTCTTACCCCACATCTGGCCACCATTTATTTGGTGCTTGCCTAAGTCTCTTTACTTATGCTTTTATTTTGCTGAGATTTGTCTTCAGTAATATTCAGAGTAATGTTTTAGGTTGGAATCAGAGGATAAAAAGGATCCTGTGTTTGAATGCAGAAGCACATGAGCTGGGACTGTCAGGCCCTTGAGCTGAGCAGAGCTACCTGTTTGTATGAAAAGGGAGCTCAAGCAATGTCACAGATGTGTGGGTGCTCCACTGATTTTCCTAAGTTGTAGATCTGAATCTGGGGCTGTCTGGCTGCAGGCAAATTGCTTCATAACAGCACATATGATGCTGTGTTTTGGATTTGAGACTAAAAAGATACTGATGACACCCTAGAGTCTTGGCTATCACAGAACAGTGCTTGCACAGTGGAAAGAAGGTTGAGAAAGGACAGTCTCTCTGTAAAGCCTCCCTGGAGAAAGACTACTTACAAGAGCTTGTAGTGATAGGACAAGGGGGAAACGGCTTCAAACTGAAAGAGAATAGGCTTAGATCAGATAGTAGGAAAAAATTCTTTACCATGGGAGTGGTGAAGAGTCAGAACAGGTTGCACAGAGAAGTTGTGGATGCCCCATGTCTGGAAATGTTTAGGTTCAGGTTAGCCAGAGCTCTGAGAAACCTGGTCTATGATCTTAGTGTCCCTTCAAATCCAAATTGTTCAATTCTATGATACTGTTGGGGTGTCTGACCCCAACTAACCAAAGAGATACTACATACATATGATGTAGTGTTCAGCATTAAAAGCAGGGGGAAAGAAGGAGGAATTGGGTTTATTTGTGTCTGTCTTCTCAGGTAGCTGTTATGCAAAGTGAANCCCCTTGCCCCCCAAAGTATTCGCTTTGGAATTCAAAACTTACGAATTTCTAGGCTTCCCACATTGAAGGGGCAGTCCTGAGCCCGGCAAATTTTGTTGTGTGTTAGGATTTGAAGCTGAAAAATAAGCAGAGGGATGTTTGGAAACTGCTAGTGGAATTGTACAAGTAATGTTACTTATATGAGGACTACAGTTTCTCATTTGTGCTGGACTTTGGCAAGTTACATAGGGAGTATCTGTGCACATATCTTGGTGCTACAAAACTGATCTCATATACTAACTAAGTATCAAATCTGAGAACACTTATTGCTTTTGCTGTTTTGACTGCACAAGTGAATGAATTTTTTGTAGAAAAGTTTTGATTCCATGTTGGAGCTGCTGGTTATCTTTTACTAGTAATTCTCTATGTAGGCCTGTGGGTGTACTACTTTACATTCCCTTGGAAACAAGCAAATACTTTGTGATAGTCACTTAAGTGGCCTTATTGTACTGCCTAAGAAGATGCCCTACTTGTGAGTGTGAAATTGGTAGCACATGCTTATTGGGGAAAAAAAGCTTTTTCCAAAACCATTACTTCTGCTATTGCAGTACTGGGATATCAAACAGGCAAAATTGTATGTGTTGTCAATGTCTGCAATATGATTTCATTGACTTACAAAGTTCAAGTGAAGGTATGATGGTAAGCTTATGTAAGGCGTCACGTTGAAGTAATCATGCACAAACTTGATTTTACGGCAAAAGAGAACATTTTAATATCCACACAAATTCTGAGGACACTCCAGCTTGCATGAAAACACAGAGATCAAAGTATGTGATTAAGCACTCAGATACTATAGTTCTGAGAAATACTTAAATAACCCAGCAAATAAATGTTTGAAGTATATGTGGGTAAAAGTAAATGTGAAAGTTGATTTTAATCTATGAATAAGAGTTTGGTCTAATAGCGAAAAAGAAAAGGGCAAAAAAGGGAATAGTTTTTTTTTTCTTACCCCACATCTGGCCACCATTTATTTGGTGCTTGCCTAAGTCTCTTTACTTATGCTTTTATTTTGCTGAGATTTGTCTTCAGTAATATTCAGAGTAATGTTTTAGGTTGGAATCAGAGGATAAAAAGGATCCTGTGTTTGAATGCAGAAGCACATGAGCTGGGACTGTCAGGCCCTTGAGCTGAGCAGAGCTACCTGTTTGTATGAAAAGGGAGCTCAAGCAATGTCACAGATGTGTGGGTGCTCCACTGATTTTCCTAAGTTGTAGATCTGAATCTGGGGCTGTCTGGCTGCAGGCAAATTGCTTCATAACAGCACATATGATGCTGTGTTTTGGATTTGAGACTAAAAAGATACTGATGACACCCTAGAGTCTTGGCTATCACAGAACAGTGCTTGCACAGTGGAAAGAAGGTTGAGAAAGGACAGTCTCTCTGTAAAGCCTCCCTGGAGAAAGACTACTTACAAGAGCTTGTAGTGATAGGACAAGGGGGAAACGGCTTCAAACTGAAAGAGAATAGGCTTAGATCAGATAGTAGGAAAAAATTCTTTACCATGGGAGTGGTGAAGAGTCAGAACAGGTTGCACAGAGAAGTTGTGGATGCCCCATGTCTGGAAATGTTTAGGTTCAGGTTAGCCAGAGCTCTGAGAAACCTGGTCTATGATCTTAGTGTCCCTTCAAATCCAAATTGTTCAATTCTATGATACTGTTGGGGTGTCTGACCCCAACTAACCAAAGAGATACTACATACATATGATGTAGTGTTCAGCATTAAAAGCAGGGGGAAAGAAGGAGGAATTGGGTTTATTTGTGTCTGTCTTCTCAGGTAGCTGTTATGCAAAGTGAAGCCTCACTGCCCTGGAATTGGCTTGTCAATGGGAAGTAATGCTAAGAATTCTTATTTTGGTTTGCTTGCTTATGCATGTTATGCTTCCCTTATCAAACTGTCTTTATATTGATCCACAAGCCACATCTTCCTCTGTTTGTTTTCTCCTCATCCTGTGGGAGAGGGGAGTGGGTGAGTGGTTGCATGGGTGTTTGGCTGCTAGACAAAATAGTTCACCAAAGCAGTGCAAATCTTCAGGAGGGAGAAACCACTGGAATATTGGAGGAACATTTCAGTAGGTTTAAAAAATAAGAACCACCTACTGGGACTTTAAGGGTAGTCATATTGATAACTGCTTAGTAAGGAAATATTCCTGAGGAAAGTGCAGTGGTAGGAAGAAAAGAAAAAGTAATGCAACAGGATAGGGTATGGTAACAGCAGACATGCGCTCCTGTCTTAGAGTGTTTTATTTTCCTGCCTTCCTTCTCTGCAATGAAGATCTGCTTTCCTAATTTTTCTTGAGCTCCTTAGGCTGGGAGAATGGAGGGCATGCATTGTAGCAGTCTGAGTACCAAGACAGCAAGCAGAAAGCATCATTTGCTCCTAGAATACCCTTTGAAGTTGTCCAGTATTGGGTTTGAAAGGTACAGTCAAGACCTGCAGCAGCTCTATGAAATGTATCAGAAGTGCCACCAGGTAAAGAAGTGAGAGATGGATTTTTTTGATGTAAGGAATAAATTGGTTAAGTATGCATTGCTAGATTATTTGCTCAACACATGAGAAAATGGATATGTGTGGATATTGAAAGCAAGTAAATCATTAAAGAAGTAGGTTAATGTCGCGGTCTGGACAGGTGTTTACCAAGAAAGGCGGGAGCCTCCCTTGGAATGAGAAATGTGAACCCCCCTTCACTCCGAATTAGTAATATTTTGAAATTAAGGGGCTCTCAGGCAAAGATAGGGAATAGGAATAACAGATCTTTACTAAGTATTGGTATGAGCTAGAACAGGCAACAACTGTAACGGTGACAACAAAACCAGAACCAGAGAACCCACTGACAGCCTGCTCTCAGGTGTCAGGCACCTTCCCCTTTGGTGCAGTGATGGTCCTGGCCGGCAGGGGCGCTGTGGCTCCGCTGGGCAGGGCAGGTGCGATGGTTCCCCCGCGGCTGCAGGGGGCGCTGTGGGGCAGCT
>VZRX01018313.1:55470-67632 GCA_013398075.1 Notiomystis cincta | reverse complement strand
GCTGTGTCCCAGCTCCTCCCAGCTCCACCCCCCACGGTGTCTCTGTCCCTCCCTGAGAAACCCCCAGACAGGGAAGTGCCGCACCCACATGCCCGCCGGGCTTGGTGACATCCATTGTCCTCCTTAAGTAACGGCTATTTGCATTTCTAAAGAGGAAAAAATTTCTCTAAAAAAAACATGGACAGCTAACAAAAGGAATAAATGGATAAAATTATTAATGGTCCAGTTAAATATAGTGGAAATTGTCCTAGCAGTAAATATAATTAAAAGTTTGCTAATGTGGTTTGAGGAAAGTTAGTTTATATGAAATACTACGTTAGATATTATTAAACCTTAGAAAAGCATAGAGCAAGAAAGAGTTCAGTAAAGACTCCATGGCGATAGGGTAGATTACTTATGCAAATTTTTTCAGGAAGGCTTAAAAGTCAAAATAGACAACCTTGCCCTGCTCTCTCCTTCACAAATTTTTTAAACAATCTATAGGGATTAGGTGATTTACCTGGCAATGCATACATCTTCAGTGGCAAAAATGACCCTCCAAGGTGCCAGCCATCCTATTACAAGCAGCTGGTGGCAAACTTCCTCTCCCACAAAGGAAAGTCTATTTTTTGTTAAAAGAGGACTAACAGAAAGGTCAAAAGTAATTTGAACACTGTATGATCTTGCAGCTGTGCTAGTATAGCCAGGCTTGTTGCAGGAAACCCAAGTGGCTCTTTGGTTTTGCATATGCAAATTATAAATATGTGTAGTCTCTAGGTTCAGAAAACTAATGATAAATATGGACATAAGAATGAACTTTTCCTTAAAGTACAAAGCAAGGATGGTTTCTTCAAACATATATGCCAAACACACTGTATTGATTTCCATTTGGACTGACGCATGAAAATAACTTATAATGAACAAATAATATGAGATTGTGATCGAAACTCATATTCTGCATTTTATTTCTCTATTTTTGTATTTTTTATCACTCTGAAGTTATTAATGGCTTTTTTATATTTATTTTTGGGATGCTAAAGTTACCAAAGCAGTTATAGTAATGATCTGCATATTTGTGCATGGGTTGTGCATACAAGAAAAAGAAAATGAAAAAGAGAAAAAAAGAGTGCAAATTATGTAATGACTTTAAATAATATTAATAATTTGAAGGAAATATTTATTTTCAAAAATTATATTTATTAGTTGTTTTTAAAAAGTAACATAAAGTTTGTAAAAGGTTAAAAAGTAGGTTAAAAAGTAATTTGAGACAAATAGTATTACGAGATTATGTTGACCTGTGGGTTTTTTGAAACAAATAAACTACATTTAGGGATACCTATTGATATCTTGTTATCGATTTCAACGACAAGAAAATCAGTGCCCTTACATCTCAGCGATTTTTCACAAGTAGAATTGAGTATGTGTTTGTCTCTCTTGAAGCAGATGGCAGCATTTCAAAAGGCTTCATTGGGAAGAAATCAGGCCTGCTGAAAACCTTTTAATATATGTAATATTTACATGCATAGATGTGCATACATAAGATATACAGGTCATAAACAATAATAGGATCTTTGGAAATATTTTCTGTTAAAACAGAAGGAAATCAACAGCTCTTCTGACTGCTCTCTGAGCAGAGCAGTGATAGTTACTCTTTTAGGGTTAAACTCAGCAGCCCAATCACGTCAGCCAGTTTGCAAAACCCAGGTGTTAGCAGCAACACGTTGCTATAATTGCATGTTTTAGTTTAGAAAATCTCTGTTCTGATTTTCCCTTCCTTAAAATATTGTTTGTTTTGAAGGAGTTTCCTCGAGAAACAATAGGAAGCCAATGGCAAATCATTGTATGGCAAATTTTTTGTTAAAAGAAACAACAAACTCTCCAAAAATAGCCCAGCCAAACAGTGTCTAATAAAGAACAGGCCTGTTCATGGAGGAAAATATCAGCAGATCTGAGAAATGCTTCATTCATTGTTTATTGTTATCCAGTTACTGTAATTGCTGCTAAAATGATTGGTAAATGTTCTGCTGTTTTCCTGTTGTAAAGCATTAAACAGAAAAATTGCTTTGTATTGAAGAGATCCTCCTATATGTCCAACACATAATACTGTTGCTGTGTGTGGTGTGTGACACATCCTTCCCTAGCATAATGAACAAAACTTTAGGAGTTTATAAGCATACCTGCAACTTCCAGCAGATAAAGGATATTGATAAAAAGGCAAAGCACCCTTTGAGCTTCAAGTTCTTTAAGTTCTTTTGCAAATTGAATTAGAAATATGAAGCTGTGTGATAGTTGAAGCCATACTGAATCTGGAATATATTTAATTAGAAATTAATATATTGTGATCTACAATATGAAAAGAAAGATGTGGTACCCAGGTGTTGATGAAGATCTGGTATGAAGAAAAGTAACCCTGAAGATCTTTTGTAATGATTAAAAAAACAATTGCACTCATTCATCAATGAGAAAGGCTTGGGAAATATAAAAAGCATTGCATTATTGATCTGCAGTATTTGTGGCATTATTAAGTATGTTTAGCAGTTGTAGCAGCAGGTTTTGTTGTCAGATGATCTCAACATAGGAGAATGATAGGAAAACTATCATTTAGGATTCTATTTGGGAAAACTATTTGGGATTCTTCCTCTTCACCTGGAAGCTGTGCAGTGCATCTTCTAGTACTGGAAAAAGAAAAGAGCATTTTAGTCTGTGAGTGTCAGATCAGGAGAGGCTTTCAGTTTCTTCAAAAGATGGGCATTATTGCTTTTCTTTCTATGTTTAGAGTAGATAAAAGGAAATCTGAAGGTCCACCCCCAGAAAGTATGATATGAGTAGAAATGCCAGAAAAAAAATAATTTTCCATACTGGTCACTGAAATTCAAGTGTGCTGTATTACGGGATTCTTCATGAAGAGCAGACTAACTTATTAACCACATATTATATAAAATTAAGATTAACCTATCCTAAGTTTCGATTCAGATTTGGGAAGCCTTCGGCCTTGTTTAGCAAGAAGTCAAAGCAGACTTACTTCAAGATAAAAGAGAACAATTTTGCATTGAAGAGTTTTCATCAATTTTTGATTTTAATATTCTGGTGAAATCATGATTTGCCTGATATGATTTAAGTGCTTTAACCTCATTTGTAAAGGATTTAAAAATATTCACAAAAAATAGATACCGAACTTCCAAACTGGTCTAAGTTATTACCATGTATTTTATTTTAAATTATAACTGTTTAGAAAGTGGCATTCAATTCAAAACATGGATGAAACTGTAGCTAAAGTAATAGTACTTAAAAAATCTTCAGGAAAAAAGAATTTTCACTAGAAAATGTTGCTTTGTTGCACTATAAGGTATTTGCACACATTTCAACAAAGTTTCTTTTGAAGATGTTACATTGTGGGTGTTTGATAGAATTTCTGGAGATAGCTAGGGAAGAGATCCATCCTGAAATAGGAAGTGACTTTCCTGATGTGTCTTGGGTGCATGCCTGGCTACAGATGGATCTTGATTTAGGTCTTCCTAGACCAAATGAAAATAATTGAATTAACCACTGACCTAGGTTACTATTTAACCCATGCTCTGATTGTCAGAAATTCAAGTTAATGGTTTCTTTGGTTTACATCATGAAAATCCTGACATGTTATGTGAAATTAAGCTTTTGTTTAACTAAGAGGAGGGCTTCTTTCAATTGTTCTGAGTCCCTTCTATGCAGCCTGGTCAAGTTTCTCTTTCATACCCAATCAACATTCAAAAGCTATTGTAAGTTTGGTTTTCATGTGATTCTGTATGTGCTGATTTCTAAAAGAAAGCTGTTTTAGCTGAATTCTGGCTTTGATATTTTTTCACCTGAAGTAATTTCTAGTGTGTGCATGGTTGACAAAGCCTGACAAATGAAAATACAGACAAACTGCATATAATATCATATTTAAATTTCTGGTTAGGCCAAAATATTATCATTTGACTGCTTTGTGGTAGAAATCCTAGTAAGAAATCTTGCACCTAGGAAGGACTAACTCATGTATGCCAGGGAGTATTTTATCATGTTTCCTAATGCCAAAGAGGTTGCGTATGGCCTCTTCTTCTCACAGAGAACAGATGTATTATGCTTATAAGAGCATACTGTAGGTTCTAGAAGGATCTTTTAACACGTGTAGCATAATCATCTGAAAAGAGAGGCCTTGTGTTCAAGGGCTGTTCAAAATAGAAATTGATCAATATTAAACAAGAAAAAAGACAAGTTATGAAATTGGCAAGATTATGAAAGAGCATTTGTGATTTGGTAAAGAGGTTCATGTCTTCTCAGGTGGTCAGTGTAGAGACTAAAACATCACCACATGAAATAATTTTCAGGGTGAACAAGAAGGTTGGGGTTTTTTATAGCAGGGATCTTTTAGACAGCTACTGTATTACATTAGGGTAGAATGGCATTTTTTCCATAACAGTAATGAATGAATACGTTTATAGAATTTTTAAAATTTTTCTTAATTGAAGACAATGGTTTCCTTTTCATACTGGATTTTTTCCAAATATTCTGGGAAGCTTGCACCACAGTATAAAAATTTTAGTTATTCTTTCCAGCTTGAATTATTCTGGATGTTTTTTTTATATTTGACATGTCTCCTTCAGAATAGAACTGACAGAACATTGGGAATCATCCATTACTCATATGAAGAAAATGTGCCAAAGTCTTATTCCTGATAGGAACATCTAATTTCAGATTTAACTACTGTCCTACAGCATCTCCTTCTTTCAGGAAACCAGATGAAAGAAGAGCAGGAAATCTCTTGGTCTGATGATGTTAAAGGTCTTTTCCAATCTAAATGATTCTATGAAATGAGTGGGAAAATCTACTGAAGGCTTATTCCTCAATGCTGGTCCTGGTCAAAAATGCCTGTTTTGCCTTTGCCCTATCCTGATCTCTAGGGCCTGATTGCTTTCACACAAATGGGTCAGGTTTTGTGTAACTCCAAGAATGTTTAACAATAAGAAGGCTGATTTCTCTTACCACTCTCAGAACATGTTATTTCTGAGAGTTACTGTGTGCTATTGTCTATCATGTCTTGAAGAGTGTGGTAGCTTCCCAGAATAGTAGCTTCTCTTGTCTCTTGACCTGTGTATGCATACAAACTTTTCCTATGTATCCATAGATAGACAAGATCCTTTCCAGTAAGTCTTTTAAATGGGGAATCACTATAATCAGGCCAAGGCCAAAATTAAAACTCTTGTTATCTAATTAATAGAGGAAAGTTTTGAATAGCTTCACCCTGGATCTGGTACAAAACTCTAAACAAGAGTTCTTACAACAAGAAGAGCAGTATGATACTTAAATCAGACTAATAATTGTATCAGAAGCATTAAGGTCAACTTTAAGACTTGAAAGCAACATTTTAGAGTAAAGCTTCTGTGCTGTGTGTACTCTGGCATTAGTGATCCCTAAGTGTCATGTGTGTCAGGAAAACACAAAGTATGGATTCATTAGTGCACATAGTTCTTTGCCAGCAGGATTAAGAAATGGCTTTTCTGGACCAGAGGTGTAGATGTCTCCTGCAATGAATGTTCCTTACTCTTTCTATGGTGAAACCAGCATTCTTTGCCTTTCTTTGCTTTTTGAAGATTGCAGCATGAACGCTGGGGTACATTTAGAGCAATAAACCCAAATTGATTATAAAATAAACGGTGACCTAGCTATTTACTATTGTGCAGCTTCTATGTGCCCTGCAGCCTCTAGCTAGCCTGATTAGTAAATCAAACTTCTCTTCTGAACCTTTCAGCTTGCTCTTAATAAGTGTAAGAATCCCTAATGATATATACAACAATACCATTAGGGAAAATAGTGAAATAGGGGGAAAAATTGTTTAGTGAGGGATTTTTGGTATGATTTGAAAACACATTGTAGTACCTCAATCTCAAGGCACAGCAATTCAAGAGACACTTAAAATTTAGTTTAAAAAAGAAATAAAATTAATTTTATTTTAAGATTCCTGAAGCAACAATTAAAAGCTCCATAATTTTCTGTAAACTTTATTTTTTCTGTCAGATCTATGTTATTCTCATTAGCAGTAACCATTTCAGTTTCCTCAAAACTTAAAATTAAGCAAATAACTGAAGGAGACAATCCTAAAACTATTGCTTAACTTGAGAAGAATATTTCTGTGAAAGAAAGCACCATGGGCAGTGATAGTTTTTCTGACTTTCCAAATGAAGTTGTTATAGTTCATTATCATCAATAAAATGCTTATAACTAAGCAATGATTTGTTAATTAAATACATTATTTTTAACTAGAAAACTCTTTCTCAACTGCAACCTCGACACTATATGTGAAAATGAATATAATTGGAAAAACAAAATGTCCAAAGCCAAACTAGTATTGAGAAAAGGGAGAAAAGAAGAACTTTCTTTCTCTGCTACAGAGAATTTCATGCAGAGAATAAATATAATTCTAGCTGAAGAAAAGCAGAGACCATTTTGGGTGATAATATACATATTGAGTGAGATGAGTTGATGATGTGTCAGCTTTTTGTTGTATGAGAAAGGAGAGGTAATAAAGAAGATTTTAATAAGTTGAAAATGAGTATTATAGGTAAGAGACATAAATACGGAAATAGGAGTTCAAGATCAAAGTAGTAATGAAAGATCAATGATCATGTATCAGCAGTCTTGTTTGTTTATAAAACATCCATCCAAAGATGGTGGTACAAGTGGCTGTGAAGAAAATGAGATTTTTCTCTGTAACTTTTCCTGGGAAATAACAGCCAGCAGGTAGAAATAGTCAGAGGCTAGCAGGGGACAAAAGGTTGATTTGAAGTAGTTTGCATAAACCAGTCTATGGAAAAATTGGGATGGAAATATCAGCACATTAGTGGCAGCAGATAAAACAGTGTTAAAAGGAGATAGAATCAAATATAGTTGTCTGTAAGAGATCTTTATTTATAGAAAAAAAAAGGGAAGCAATTCAAAGCAATTAAGATGAAGGAAGAAAACTTTTTCATAAGAAGACAAAGGAAGAATGTAATCCTAAATTTCACTGGTATTTACGAAAAAAATAAATCCAATCCTTTTCCAGTAGAGTCTTTTTAATGTATTCCTCACACAAAAACTAAGCTAAGGTATGTCTTAGAATGTCTTTATCCAAGTTTGTGATCATGCTCTATGTTGATAAAAGATTTTAAAAGCTAAAATTTGAATAATTTTTTAGTGCAGTCATTGGAATAGTAAGTCATTACAAAGTGTAAATTTTATATTTACTGGTAGAATTTTGTGTTTGCTCTCAAATGAATTCATTGTGTATGTCCCCAACAGAAGTCTATGCAATACCATGATTGGGAGTGGGAGTTTGGGCAGGATTTATTTAATGTTTTGAAGAAAAACAGAAAACTGATTTCTAATACTTCTAAGGTAGGGGGAAAAAAGTCTGTGCAAATTAACTTCAAACTAAGAGCAAAATAAAAAGCAGACTAGAGGATCTTACTTTTTCTCTGAACTAGAATTTAGAAAGTAATTACATTCAGAGCAACAATGTTTACGGTGCAGTAAGTACAAAATTTAGACTAGTGGCTAAATCAGTACATGAAGCCTTTATAAAGTTCTATTAACACCCAAGTCCTACATTAAGGAGGAAAGTAATTAATTTTAAGGCTTCTGCCTAGGGCATATTTGACACAAATCCTATACAGTTTCTTTTAACAGCTCTTTGATTACTAAATAATTTTGCTTAGAAACTGCACCATTACCCTTAAAGTGCAAAGGCAAAGCTTTTAACACAGATATAAGTATTCTCTTGTGCTTCGCACAGTGCTTCAGATAAGAAAAAGTCAAGGTTTTAGCTTTTAGTAGAGGGTGTGTTATTTACCAGAACTGTAATTTGCATTTGCAAATCCATGGGATTTTTACTATTAAATGAAGCCCAACAGCCAGTTTAAGCCATCAGGGAGTGGTAGAGCTGAAGAGTGGTGTAGCAGATACTGTAACTGAATTACAGGAGGTATAAGCCACCCCTTAAGGGAGATACACAGGAGAGAGGACCACTTGCTGCACAAAGCTGCCAGAGAAACCTCATAGGAAATAGGCGAGGATGGAAGTACTAGTGCTAGTTGGACAAGACATAAAAGACAATTTATATGAGTATGCGCAAAACATATGTGTGTAATTTGTCAGTACATGTGTGGTATATACAGTTTTATTTTGAATATGGGGATTGTGATTCCTTAGTTCTTTCATAACAAGAACTCTGAAATTCTGAAGCATTATGTACCCTTGCCTCTTACTTAAACCATATAAACCCTTTCGACAAAGTTCATCTTGCTGGTTTTATGCGTTCTTAGACTTTCTAATTTTGTGTATGAGAAGCTGAAACTTTTGTGTGGCTCTGTCAGTGAACAGAAAAGCCTGTGTTGCAGTGCAAAGTGTAATCTGACCTATAGCACCGTCCAAAAAGCAAATGCTGAATGTCAAGTCCACAGATATCCTATGCAGAAGAACAAAGATGCATATGCAGTTCCTTGCCTCAATGCATCCTCTCCAGTGCCGTGAGTCCTCTCTGGAATGGACTTGTAGGTGGACAAAGAGGAGGAGAGGGCTGCTGGGCCTTTAGCTGTCATAGCAGCTACTCCAGAATTTTTTTAGGAAGGCCATTAGGAAATATAGGAACAACTCCTTTAATCACCAAGGGATTTTGCAGACTAGGCCAATTGCTGTGAACTGGAATTACACTTTATTATGTGTTTTGCAAAAACAACAGTTTTTAATCATGCATAATTCACTGTAGAACAGACACATTTTTAAGTACAGAAAGCAATTTAAGTCCTGGAGATAACTCGAAGTTTAAAACCGTCCAATTTTTAATATGTTTTTCAAGGAAACAAACCTTTCCTTAACTCATCATTGCAGTGATTTATTTAGTCTTCATGTAGACTAGAAATTTGGACAGTATCTAATCTGTCTGCTTATAGAAAAAGTTGTCGTTCATTTACCATCTGACAGAGAGAGATACCCTAGGGGTTAACTACAGGTTCTTGTGCTGTCTGAGGGAGGGGGTAGCACTTTATGTTATTTCACTTTTTATAGTCCCTGCCTGTGTGTTTGCAAAGCTGTTTTAAATTCACTGCTAAGAGCATGCTCAGCTATGTGAGTGACTATGTTGATGTTTACTGCAGTGCAGGTCTCAGTGATACCTTGCAGCAATGATTTCCACAGGTTTTCCACCACCTACTGTTTGGAAAAGTATAATTTATTATTATTGGATTTATGACTTTTCTTTCCATTTCAGTGGAGACACCTTTTCTCCTCAGTTGAGTTAGGGTGGATAGTTTCTGATCTGCATTTTCTCTCTGCTATTTATTATCTTGTACCCTTTGATCATGCTCATGCTTACTTTTCTGTAAGCACTCCAGTCCTTTCAATCAGTTTATCATTCTTACTGCATCTTTTTCAGATATATCTTTCTTAGATGGGCTAACCAGAAATGAGCAAAGTACTGCACATGAGGCCAAATTATTGATATACATAACAAATAAAATCTTATCTTTGTTGAAGTTGCTGTGAATTCACTGTCATAGATGGGCTGAGGTTTCTCCCAGTGCTGTCACATTTCCCACATTATTCTTCCTCCCATTCTTCATATATTTAACTTCAGAATCTGACAACTTAGACTTAATCTAGAATCCTACAGATTCCATTAAATCCATTAAATTGCTGTTAGTCCTCAGATCAGGAGTTTTCCTCTGTGAGCATGATTAGTTTCCTCTCCAAATTACTTTGATGAAAAGGGTCAAATTTTGTCCTGATTCATATTTGCTATGGGTGTTGGTAACAAATCTTGATGTTAGTTTTGAATAGCTGAAACTGAGACAAGCAGCACAGACTGAAACAACGTTGTTTGTGTTCACAATGACCATTAGCTGCAAAATCTGCTAAAATACATTATTTAGTATATGAAAGCAAACAAATTTTTTCCCTCAGTAAATGACTGTCCATAGTGCAATATAAGGCAAAACAAGTCAGAGTTTTTTACAGTGTCTGCAAAAGAAATCTTTTGGGTTTTGTTTCCTCTCCAGAAACAGCTAAGAAATGTTCAGATTGTTGCTGCCTAATAAATACAGTAAATGAAATGTTAATAAATCTCCAGCAATTTAGCCTGACAATAATATGGATTGACCACATTGATTAAATTGATTATGTTTCATATATTTATAATATGTAGACACAAGCCTAAATTATTTTCTGAGGAGTTCAAGGCAGGTATCACTGGTTTAAAAAAAGGCAAAACAAAACAATGGAGTAATGTTTGTGGTTGCTATCTGCAATAATCCAATGCTGACAGAGAGCAGTATTTTATTTAGTAATTAACAGTGTAAAGGGGAGAGAAGCTGTCATGTTGGTTCTTAAGCTGGGGAATGTGATGAAAGATGATATCTGCGATCTCATCCTTTCCACTTGTTTAGGATTGTCAGAATGAGAAATGTCAGCATTATGAAAGCTCAGCTCTGCTCTTGATATGATAAAATCCTTCAAAAGCCAGTCTTTCTTTCCCTCTCCCCCTCCTTTCTCCCTCTCCTGCTTGCACTTCCTTTTTTTTATTTATCCTGTTTTGTTAGATGGCAGAAATATAATTATTTTCTTTCTTCCTATTATAAGCCACCATTTTTGTTCTATTATATGTTTCACAACCCCTAATGCCCCACTGAAAATTACCTTGTTAAATGACAGTGTTTCAGAGCCATGAATCCTTTCCACCATTCCCTCAGAGGTTTGAAACAGTCAACAGACTGTAAAGAATAAATAATAAAAAAGTATTGATTATTTTGATGACTGTGAGATTCAATTAAGTATTAATTTTGCCCTCCAGTGGACCTATCAGAGTATTCAAAAGGGAGGATTCAGCTCAACTAAATGTGTGCTGAGTGCTTCAGCCTTAAATAGGGAGAAAATGTGTTTACCTACAGTATTTGAAGAGGAGTGCATTGATGCACAGAGTCCAATATTTAAGTGCTGTGCAAATTAAGCCCCGGTGACAGTGACATTGTTTTCGGCAATATGAGTATTGACTAAAGAAGTGCGTTTGATGACAGCTTAAACTATTTGTATTGATGAACATTTTCATAGATTATCATGTGTCATATCAAATTAACTTTTCAGACATGAAAACATTAAAAAACTCATAAGCAAACATTGACCAATGTGAGGATGGGACAGAGGGAACATACTAGCCAACCTACTTGCTCGCTGGTCACCTGTTCTATGCATAAGAACCATTTAGGCATGAACTTTGCCATAAGTAGCTGCTAGAAAGAGTAACAAGGTCACTTGTTCTTTTTCTTTGTTTCAGTTTTTTTTTACTCTGCTTTCTGTGCTGTCATGGTATTATACTTATCAGTTTGCAAATGGAATAACAGAGTGTACTTGGAAATAATACCTGACCCCTAAACGTCCTCAGTGAGCAGAAGCTAAAACAGATTCTAATCATCAAGAAAAAAAATTTAGATATGTATATAAATATATGTGTAATGTTTTATGGGGGATATAATGTTGCAAACACAAGAATAATTGCAAACTGTATGTGTAAGTATCTTCCCTAATTTTATCTTTTCCAAAATGGTTTCTGTGGATTTTTTTTTAAAAGAAAAATGTGTGTTTGTGTCTTTATGGACTTTTGAAACATAGTTCCCATTGACAGGAGCAGTTAGAAGAAAACTGTATTTCTGTTAAAAGTATGTAATGAAATGGCTATTTGATGCTGTGTATTTTCATACAAATGCTAGAATGCTAGAAACTGTGTATTTGATTTTGTTAATCTTATACAGCTGCGGATGCCTCTTTAAATCTCTGTGGAGCACACACAGAGGCTCCTCTTCTGTGGTATCAGAGCATATAGGAATTTCTTTTCTTACTGTGCTAAGGACAGGATGAGGTGTGAAAACATATACACAAAAAAAGCACATCCCACAATTAAAGCTGTATTGGTTATGTTGCTTTCATAGAAGTTTTTCTCCAAAGCATCCTGAATCTCTCACATGGTAGTTGAGCTTTAATAGGGTGGGGAGTAATGGAAAACTCATTGGATCTGTAATAGCTCTTCACTTGACTGCAGCCAGCAATAACAGCAGGAGCAGCCAGAGATAAGAGAGAGAGAGAGAGAGAGAGAGAGAGAGGGAGAGAGAGAGAGAGAGAGAGAGAGAAAGAGAGAGACAG
>VZRX01018313.1:36577-54703 GCA_013398075.1 Notiomystis cincta | reverse complement strand
CCCCCTGTTTTTTTTTTTTTTTCCTCTCAATTTTCTTGTAAGTAGGGAAGAGCAGCTTGGAGCATTCAGGCACACAGTCCTCTGCTCCTATTGCAACTGGTTATCAGAATGAGAGTATCAGTCCTGAAAAGTTTTGTTCATAATGAACGTATTTAGTGCAAGTTGCAAATGTTTTATGATTTTTTAATAACTGTGGAATCTAACATAAAATAATGTGTGTGTGTGTGTATCCTTTTCTTAGAGTATTTTAATAATTATTGTGGTAGGAGCTGGTGTGTCGCACATGCTACCAGCTTTTTCTGAGGCTTGATTAAACTGAAAATTATAATTTTTTAATGGTAAAGATAAATCTGTCTAAAAAGAATGGAAAGATTCTTGTAGAAAACACTTCATACTGAATAAACAAAGCCTAGCAAGGATATTGCATGTGGAGCTAGTGTTTTTGGAATTTAAATTAGAAATGAAATATTTCTCCTCAAGCCTGTGGAAATTACCTTTTGAATTTTTATTTATTTTGGAATAGTCTAAATTGTGCCAGATAAGTGTAACATTTCACAATCAAAACAAAAGCAGCAAGAGTGGCACTCCAACATCTGTCATTCAAACGGATGACACCCTGTAAGCCAACTCAAGCAACTCTGATCTCTAATCAGAAAAGGGAGCAGAGCTGTTGAGGCGCGTGCTTGAGTGATAGATGTTGATAGGTGTCTGAGCTGTAGCAGCACTGTATGGTACATTGTGACATTTTGGGTTTAGAGGGACTGCACTCCTGAAGAAGTCCCTTATAATTATTTCTATTTGTGACCTGAAACAAACCTTAATAAAAATGGAGCATTTACTTATTTTTTATTATTCTATAGTTGGAAATCAAAGGGAAAAAGGTCTTGTTTAAACAGAATGTAGCTTTAAGGGAGGGAGGGTGAGTCCATTTTCTAAGATTCAACTTTTGATTTCATAATCTGTAAGGAAATCTGTAGCAGTAGATTTCAGTATTCTATCTACAATAAGAGCTGCAAGATTTTTTAAAAACAAAAGAACACATGCAATTTTATAATATAATATTCTTTACACATTACTGAAAGATTTGGCACAGAATGTTTTATTAAATAAGTTCACACAGATGCGGGAAAAATAGTAATTAAACCTCCTTAAAATTTAATTTCTGGATTGCAGTAATGACCGTTACTGAATATCACATCCATTTTTAAGCATCCTCTTAGTAATCTTTGTTTCCATGGAAAGCATAATTTCCATTAGCAGTTTGAATGTTCAGAAAGCAAATAATAATTATTTTAGCCCATTTCATCCAGGAAAGAATTATAATGTCTAAAATTCAAAGGGCTACAAGTTATCTAGAGTAATATAAATATCTTCAGTTGTGTCTATGTTTTATTTGTTCAAATGTTTAGGGTCCATCTATTAAATACAGCAAGGCATACACAAAGCAAAAAATGAGCTTTTAATTTGAGGATAGTGAAATGTCTGTTTGTTTTTAGATCAGGCAAGTCTTCTAATAAAAGGCAGGATATTTTTTGACCCTTGTCATTTGGATGTTCTACCATGGTAGTGAAATATACACAGACACTTTCATTAGAGTAGTCGTGTGCGATATAGAAATGATGTGTAACCATATCTTGTCTCCATCTGGGCTGAAAATATAATTTATCTCACTAAAAGCACTAATGAAAAAGCTAAAAATTCATACATCGTGCTTTTTCTATTGGTGAGCGTATTGGTGAGTTTCTAGTCTAATCCTTATGCTGCTAAAAAGATGTTCTCAAGTAAACAAAAGTAGAAGAAATAGTCCAACTGCCTCAGTATGAACTTATGTACCATTTCTTGAGGTTTTGTTACAGTTATGACAGATGCTACAAATCTATTAGCAACAGCCCTTGTCAATTAATTTTAGTAACTTTTATAACAAAAAAATAAATGATAGTGGGGCAATTTTGATACATTTGATGATCAAACTGAGAAAATATAAAATAAAGATGATTAGAGGTTATATCACAGATGCATCCCTTAAGATAGATTTGCAGCAAACACTAAAACTTATTAAGTGTTTAAAGCTCTGATCCATAAATATGGAGCATCACCACTCTATAGTTTTTTCTCTTTGTTTAATGTTATGAATAGCATCTTAGGAATGCATACTTTGTACTTTTCTATGCAGTGTCTGAAGTTAAATTATTGTGAGCATATTTGCAGATGTTGGCATACAGAATGACAACTTTCCCTTTCAACCTTCTTGCATGTAGTCATAGATAATATCTTTTTAAAATATAACATTTAACATATGCTGTGTGAAAATTTTCTCCAAATCTGTTAAGCAGGTGAGGGAGGAGCATTTTAGAAAGCTGAGAGGAGACATACCCCTAGAGAACAAAGTTTTTCTACACTGCTGCTTTTCATTTTTTTAAGGATTTGTGAAAATCATGTACTGATTTAGTTGGAATGAATGACCAGCATTTGTGTGTCGTGTTATGTTAGCAATATTTCATGAGTCTTATTTTCATATAGATGAACAGAGTTGAATGATGAGATGTGAAGAGCTTTCTTTTCTTTTACCGGACGCATTCTGCTTAACTTCTTTTGATGGATGAGTTTATTTCTGCAAAGGCCTGCTTTTCTAACCTGTACCTTTTCCTGAAATCCACCTCCTTATTCTCAAATTTCCTTATTTTGGTATTTCACTACATGCCAGAGAAACAGTGGGTATTTGGGGTTTTTTACCTGTCAAAATGGTACCTCTTCAGTACCAGTCCCTGCTGCTAGTGAGAAAAGGAGAGAAGCGCAATTAATTTTACTTATTTTTTAAGAGATGCACTAAACTTTTGTTTCTCTTATGGGTGCTTTGCTATCAGTGACAAAACAGATGAATGCTGCAGCATTTTGAGTCTCAGAAATACCAGCATTAAGTATAAGTTCTTGACGATCTGAAATAGCTTCCACCTGAAACTGGTGTACAGGTGTCTGGGAAGATGCACTTTGTCACTGTGGTGCAGCTGTTCCCTGTGAGTGATGAGAGGAGCAGCTGTGAGGGGTTGCATCTCGTTGTTTGCTGGCTTGTTCTCTCCTGATGGTGATAATTTTAATTTTTTTTTTTTAAATTTTAAAAATCTGTTTCTTTTTGAAAGAAATTGCTATTCCACAGCCCAGAAGTCTGTAATCCTCTGCTTGTGCTTTTATATCACTGGACTTTTTTGAATTTGCATACCTGCATGCAAAACACTTTTGCTGAAGTCATATGAAACCGGAAAAGAGTACAGAAAGTGGTCAAAAATGAGGAGCAAAATATTGGTAAAGGAATCTGTCCTGAAAGTCATTACCTCAAAAATACAGTTTTGAAATGTTACTTAGCACAGCTACAGTGTTTCAGTTACAGAAATCCTAGTTTTGCTGTACAGAATGAGGTGAAGTTGCTTTGTAAGAGGTCTTGTCGTGAGTTATTTACTTTTAAAAATATTTGTAAAGTAATATCTTCTATTTTAACCATAGAATGTAATTAAGTAACATAGAAACTGAGTATAGCTTTTGACTTTTCTGGCAGTGTCATTTTCAGATCAGCTTGTCTTACTCTGCAATAGCCTTCAAAATAGTAGCCCAGGCCAAATGCCACCACTCCTACTAGACAAAGCTTTTGTTAATGTTAAGTAGTAGTTTCACTTGAAACACATTGGGATTTGATCCTAGCTGCCATTTTTTACTATATTTTCAAACAATTCTAGTATAAGTTATGAAGTATTACTCTGAAAAAAAATCTTAGAAGAAAAAAAGCACCCTCCATGTTTAGCTGTGTAATAAACTGTTGAGATTCAAAAGCTGGTATAGACACCAAGGGTGTATCTCAAAAACGAAGTGGCTGATCCAAGCATCAAAACCCCCTGTGGACTGAGGCTGACTTTCCTGGAGTTAGATCCCGTCCATAATTAATGCTTAATTGAAGGCAATTTGTGATATAATTAGCTGATAGTAAAAAATGCTGGGAGTGCATGCACTTGCATATTAAGGTAGTGTTACTGTATGATCAAAAGTTATTCTTTGTGATTCAGTCTGTAATTCTACAAATCAAAAAATAAATAAAGCTGTAAATATATAGCTAGGGCAATACCAAGCCTCTAATTATGGAGCAGAAGTGTTTCCTATTTAATTATTGCAGGACAGAAAAAAAATTGACTGCTAACCTTTTTTTCTCTGTCTCTTTTTTTTTTTTTTTTCCTCAAGATTTTGTTGCAGTGAAATTAAATCTTAAGTTTCTTGTGCTGGATCTGATGACTGTGGTTTCCTTTAGGTCATTAGTGGGCTTTTGATCTTTTCATAATGCTGTGCATGCTTGAAAAATTAAGTGGGGATATGGGAGTTAAATGAATCTGCACACATTTAAATAGACGAGGTTTTATTTTCAAACCTCTGCATTGACTTTAGGATTTTATTTTCCTTCCCCACATTGTTAGCCATGTTTCAGAACTGTGTGCATCCTTCTAAATAACCATACATGTATATGCTGCAGACAAACAAGGTAGAAGTTGTTTCTGGTTGATTATGTTTTGCTAGTAGATACATTTTATTACTCTTTAAAGAAACATATGTTATATTTTTTCTTTTAATTGCAGTTGCCTTTATTAGAATGTATGGCACTGCAATAATTTCAGTTACAAAGGATAAAGGACTAAATTGTCTTTTACCTCTTGAGATGGTGGTCTCTGCAGGTCAGAGCAGAGGTCATTGCCAGGTTGCTGCAAGAGCACTCATATTATCATCCTTAACAGTGTATCTAGCCTGTGGGGGCCTTCAGACTATGAGCTTTCCCTTCACCAGTGTATTTAAGGATTCTCAATGGTTTGTTTATATCCTCAAATTTTAAAGGCCTTATAAGATCTCTGCCCATCAGGAACAGTTTACTAAGGTTTAGTAATTTCAGTGGAAAACAGCAATGTGTATTTGTTACTCTTGATGCATTTTAAAGCTCTGGTGAATATTTCTGTTCAGATAGGAAGGTTCATGGCCCAAATGGTCTCTATATTAAAATCAGAGCCTTCTTTTAGATGCGACAGACCTGACATTTGAAATATGTTTGATCTGCATTTAAAGATTCTTGTCTCCACATAATTTTATTCAGTAATTTCCATGTTGTGGATGCTTTGTTGTAAGTCTCTATTCCTGCCAGAGGACTGCTCTTGCTAGTGCTTGAATGTGTGATACTTTTCTTAAAGTAAATAATCTGTGGATTAGGAACTCTACTTAATTATAGAGACTGTGTCAATGAGAAACCTTAATGGGTGGCATGTTTACAGGACTGAGTCATCATACAGGTTTGTAAATCCATTTTCTAAAATGTAGTGATGTCTTGCTTAAATAATGAGTAAGTTCTTAAAGAACCGAGAGATCTGGCTATGTGATTGATTGTTATTTCTGAATATATTTGACATGAGCATTTTTAAGAAGGTATTTGCAAACAGGGACTTGAATTACTCTGAATAATGCCATTGTCTCATTCCTTGGCAGAGTTCTTATGCTGTAAGTGGGGCATGTACTTGTGAATGAGGACTAATGCCCATTAAAACCTAAATAGATATTATGACTATTTAAACACAAAGCACAATGCAGTGGTAATCCATCCTCAGCTCAGCTTTCCTGCTGCGCTTAGGTATTGCAGGTAGCTCAGGCAGTGGTGGTACTGATGTTAGCACATATATTCCAACTCTGAGGAGACCAGAGTTTTAGTCCCTTAACCTTTGATGGAAGCTGATGAAGGACAGCCATTGCAGCCCCACTAATAAATCCTCCTGTTTGTATGGAAATAAAGAAGACTCTTGTTGCTGTCCCTGAATTGTAACAAAGACAGACTATTAAAAAAAGCAAAGAAAAAACAAAAGTTGGTTTGAGTATAAGTGAATAGTGTTTTTTTAAGTTTATGCTATGTGTTTCTTAAATTAGGCTTGAAGTCTGATTTTTTTGTATTTATACACAGAACAACTAACATTAGAGAGGGAAGGAAAAAAAGAATTAAGTCCTAGTATGTAATTGGTATGACTTAATAACAAATGGTTCATTTTTAATTAATCTTTCTTCTGTCTGTCTTTCAAGTTAAAAAATAGCAACAAACTTGTTTAAAAGAAACATAAATGGCTGGCTGTATCAAAGGGGACTTGCTGGCTACTAGACAGTAAACAGGTAATTTGCGAAAGAACTGTTAGATTCTTTGTTTGAGATCTTTGCCAGTTTGTGTTTTGAGATTAAGAATAGATCAGACACTTGCACATTTGAAGAGGAAGCAAATGTAAAAAGTAAAGGAAGAAGAATGGTATGTTTCTATTTGACTTCACATGATTAATCAAGCTCTCCGTGGGATTGTGCAGGTGAGGCAGAGGAGGCAAAGTTAGATTTGCCCTAATGTACACATGGCACCACTTAACGCCTCTCTTGATTTCCTTATGCTAAACAAAGAGGCAGCAAGTGGTTATACCAAACTGGCATCCTGTCAGGGGGTAATCTGTATAGTTTCCAACTGTCAGGTTAATAAATTTTTTAAAAATATCCAAAGGCAGAGGTAGCTGTAGGAAGCTCTACTAAGAGCCATTCTCCTGTGGATCATTTTTCTCTTTAATATCCTGTGTAGCACTTGGTTTTCCTTGTGTTGTCTTCCTAGGTTTTGCTCCTTCTGACATTTGTAGGTTCTTCTTTGTTTTAATTTTTTTCCCATGTGAAACCATTTCTTCTGTTGTATCTATCATCTGTGGTCCCTTTTTTTATGGAGAGATGGGAACATCAGATTTATGGGTTTTTATACTTTGATTTAATTGCATATTCAGTATATTAAGGTTTCTTCTACAAACAGTTTATTTTCTGAATTTTTACTTGACTACCACTAGTACTACCATTAGTACTAACAAAATAACATTATTTTGTGAGTTACAAAAGAATTTCTGACAAACTCAGAGGTAGCAGCTACATTCAAATGATGAAATGAGAAAATTAATGCTAAACAGGGACAAAACCAGAATAAAATTAAATGTGTCATAATTTGCAGGTTTCAGCAGGAATATTATTTTTTCATGTAAATGGCTTGATGTTTTTTAATATAAAGTCTTACTTTTCTCTTTTTCCACCATCTAAAAATCTAAATCAATATCAGTATGAAACAAAGGCAGATTTGTATTGCGACATGTCCTGCTTTATGTTGTGATACTGCTTTGATGCTCTCAGAAACCCTTTTACTTTGAAAGCTGAGGTCATCCAGAGAAGAACAGTACCTCATCCTGTTTGGCTAAGCAGAATCTGCTGTTTTCAGAGAGAATAAAATTGGGTTTGTTCTCTGGATTTCAGGAATATCTGTATCTACTAAATCAATGGACATTTCACAAAACAGAGTAATCGCACTACTTGAAATGATTTTAAAAGTTAAATATATGTATATTTGTAATATAGATTAATTAACAGCCAATGTGACTGAAGTATGATGTCCATCATTTTAATACAATAAAAAACCTTGGAGTCCTAAAACAATATCATGTTACAGTGAAGATTTGAATGTTACACAAATAAGTAATAAAGACTTTTTTGCATTAAGAACAGCATTTTCTACAGCAGTCTGTCATTAGATTCTTTCTTTCAAAACTGGCATGGTGTTTACACAGAGTGCCAGTAACACTAACTTTTACAATATTGGCTTTTAGGAACATCTTTTTGCTTTTCAGTTCAGATGGTGGTCGTATGGTTTGGTGACCATTAGAGAGTCTATTAAATAATTAAAATTTTCTAGCTCAGTCTCCTATCTGACACAGTTCCACATTTTAAAATCTTGGGTTTAAGTTGTTGAATAAAGAATTACTAGCAGTCAGTTGCCTCCAGAAGACTATAAAGGAAGACCTCTCCGAGAGCACATTGGACGCACAGCCTAGCCTGTTATTCTCACCAGAAACACCAAAGCTTGTAAAGTGGAACATCAGTAAAATCAAAAAGTACCATCTTTCCTGTCTTGCCTTCTTCCTTACAGCCAGGCTTGGAGCTGTTCCCCTCTCTTCTGCTGCTTGATGTGTGCACACAACTGGAAACAGATACACCTGTGTCATGGGGAGTTGCAAAATGCATTTTGCTTCCATCTGTCAAGGTCTTCAGGCTTCTATGATTTGTTTGGAGCTTAATGTTTGGGGGAGTTTGTTCCATGAAGAGGATGATCAAAAACTTGTGTTTAATCAAGAAGCTAGAATTGCTTTTCAGTTAACATACTTTAAGGCATATTTTAATGTATTGTATTATTAAGTATGTGTAATTATTTCTTGAGATAGCACAGTATTAACTGGAGAGGAAAAGAAATAATTTGAATTCAGTCTAATTTCTTGAGGAAATACTATATGGGGTAGTTTTTGTATTTTTTATTGCATACAATTGGGATTTATTCACGTGGTGTAGAGATGTTATATTTCCTCAATGATTTGAATAAACACGAGGCTGGGTTCTGACAGGTCTCAGGTGACTGCCCATCACATACACAAGAAGACCATAGATTTCAACAAGATATTCATCCTATCAGTACTTGCAAGCCGGTTTGGGATCTCCACTTGTCTCAGTCACTCCTCTACAGCAGTTTCTTATGTTGCAGAGCTAAAATCAGTCAAGGAAACAGACGGACAGGAAGGAACAACCACTCTATAATCATGCTGCATTCATATTTAACAAATGACGAATTATGGAACCAGTACTGGGGTTATTTAGGTTTCTGCTTTGCTGTGCAGGTGTATTTCATGAGTATTGTTAAGGCTCTGTGACTCCACCTCTGCTGTCATGGAGAGGTCAGTGTCGGAATGTGAGAAAAGCTTCCATTAAGGTGGGAAAGTTTTTAACTGAATTATCATAATTTAAAAAAAATTAAGGAACATAAATGATAATTATTACTAAAGCAAAAACAACTAGAGAAATCAGCAGAGATTAAAGGGAGGAGAAGGAAATTAGGTAGATATATTTCAGCTCAACTGTGACTGTAAATGTAAAGGCTTTATATTTCTCCTCCTTTCTTGTACTTCCTTGCCTGGAATCATAAATATTTGGACTGTGAGTTGCAAATCTTTATGAAGGAAAAATGGAATTTACAGCTAAAAGAAAACAGGAAATGAAGACATTTAAAAAATATTTTTGCTGCTAATTGAATATACTTTACTGTCATAAGCACAGTAAACTTAGTGATAATATCCAGCAAGAAAAGCATCTGCATAAGTTATTTGAGTTCATGTGCTGTTTTTCTTCCTGGTATGAAGAGTGTGAGGGAAAACTCTTGTGTGGCTATGTTGCTGGGATTTGATGCATTGTTTTCAGAGTGTTCTCATTTTAACTGTGTGGATATAGCACTGTGAACCTTCTCATAACAGTTGCTGACAAGAAAAAAAAAATCTTTCAGTCAGCTGGTCTAGCTTGCTCCTGTTCTCCCCAGCCCCCACACCTCCTTGCTTTTATGAAGCAATGAATAAAAGAGGGACCAGATGATGCAAAGGTTTACTCAAATGAGATATGCTAATCAGTGAGTAACTTTGAATTTGTGGGACTGTGGCTTGTGACCATGGACTTCAAAGGGATTGAGTCTGGGGGTCAAGCCGTTCTCACACTGCTATTGTGTCATTTGTGTAAAATGATGTTGGTGTATTTTGAATAGCACTTCACAAATTTCAGGCTTGCATGTGTCAGCAGACCCTGACTGGTGTAAAGGCTGGTATGCTAGAATACAAGGTGCATTCTCCCAGCAGTGGCAGTGTGGCACTCTGGGGCTCTATTGGAAGGGAGATGAAGGAGAGTTTTGCTTTATTCTGTGTCTGAAAACCCAGGTGTGAAACATTCATCATAAGGAGAAAAATAAGGTCCTTTCTTGCAAAAAGAAAAAAAAAACAACTCTAGGCTCTGGTCAGGTTTTGGGTTATTTATTTTTAATAAAACATTCTTCTGGTTTTGTATTCTCTTTTCTGTGGGTTCATATAACTGCTGTATTTCAAACCAGCTTAAAACAGTTAAAAAAAATAAAAATGAGTTCCCTAAAAGACAGTGTACTGCTGACTTTTTTATTTTGTTTTTGTCTATTTTATTTTGTTTATATCTGATATTTCTTATGGTATTTGGATGGTTGTAATAGACTAGTACAAGAGCTGCATGTCTTGTCATCTGTACTATATCAATACATTTTTATAATGATACAATAACCTGAACCCTGTAACAGTTTATGATCCATTTGAGAATTCTTATGGATTCTCAGAGTGACGGAGGCCTGAAAAAAAGAACTTGACTGCTTTTGCAAAACTGGTGCTGTGACAGGAAAAACTAGTGTGCCTGTGATTTAGTTGCTAAGGAATCATATTGATCTGATTCGTCATTAAACTTTTAAGTTGGAAAAAAAAGAAAGAAAAAAAGTCAAGCTGCTTGAAGGTGGAAAAACGGTGATGTGATTGTGAGAGTCTGCAATAGAGGTAAACTGTGCCATACTGCTATTAATATTGATTTGTTATGATTAATAAATATGATTTTATGCATTACCCATGTACTTTATCTATAATACTTCTTTTTTTAGAGCAGAAGAAAATTGCCTCTTGCTCTTTAGTTTTCACTGACTATTTTTAGTCAATGATAAATAAAGAACTTTAACAGCAGTCTGATTACAGGAAAGACAGGACTTTAAAGCAGAAACGTTGCAGTAATGAATAACCAGGCAGCAAGCTACATACATGCAGCCATTTTAACATTTGTAATGGTGCTAATTTCCTGGCTTTTTAAAATATACTTCCACATGAGCTCTCAAAAGACATAAAAGCTCGACACATAAAGTAAATTGTTTGTCACTTGCTGACGACCTGCCATATTTATTGTCAGGAGAAATGGACATTAGTTGGAAAAGCAGTTGTTAAAGGCCAAACAATTTTTAAAGATGGCAAAGATGTGCAAGGGCTTTCCTTTTTCTAACAATGAGCCACCCCTTCAGACATCAAAAGACAAGATAATAAGACACTTCAAGCACAATTCAAGATTATATTCAACATCTAAAGGCTCATCTCCTGTCAGTTTGCATTTACTCTCCCAGGGATGTGATGCTTCTATCATCATTCTGTCAAGAGGAGTCTGGCAGAAATGATGAGGGCCCTTCATTTCATACACTTAGTGTTTTTATCAAATAGCCCATGCTCATTCTCATTCAGCCAAAATGGAGGGATAATTTGAAGAAGGTCATGCACAAGTACAAAAATCTTGTGTTGATTTGTGTGATTAGAAGGCATTAAAATTGTATGTTTATGTTAGTTCTGAGATGTTTTGTCAGTTTATTTAGTAATACACTGTTGAAGCATTAAAAATATTTTTTTAAGCAAAAAAGGAGGTTTGCTTAAAACACACTCTATCATTTAGCAAATATTTTGAACAGTGATATAATCTAAATGGCATTATTTTAATATACCTTAAAATGTATTCACCTCCCCTTTCCTCTTTGAGAATGGAATATTCAAGGGGTGAAACCATGGCCCACTCATACTCATTAGGATTTCACTCACTGGTCATTTCATTCTCTGAATTTTTGTTGCATAAAGATTTAGGATGCCGAATTCAGCATATCAATATAAAGGGAATAATTTTAACACCTGGATCTCGCCACCTCTCGTTTTGGCATTACACACTTCTTTTTCCTAACAAGGAATGGGAGGTTCTGGCAGTGTACAGAAATGGAGAGTGGAGTAAAACTGTTTTCCTCACTTCTGCATTCTTTGATTTAAGCACTGAAACTAAAAAAGACTGGATAGCACTGTCAGTGTATTATAGCACATGAAACTAGCTCCAGTATGCAAACCATACATGGACCATGTAACATGGAGGAGCCAGACCTCTTCATCTCCCATTGAAACCAGTGGGATGTGAGACAGTTTAACCCCTCTTGAAATGGAGCCACAGCTGAGGGACCTGGCTGGAGATGAATCTTGAATCAGGAATTTATCAGCTGTGATAGGAAGGAACTGTGAAGGAATGTGCATTTGGCCTTGTGGAAAAAAACCCCTCTGCTCTGTATCTTGCCTTTGCACAACACAGAAAATAAAGGCAACCTGCAATCATGGTTCATTCCTAGAGGTTTCACTGGACAAGAAACCGCAAGGGAATTGGGAAGCTGTGAACAAATTGTCAAAAAGACAGATGGAATTGCTGACTGACCTACTGATAAGAAACACTAACATCTTCCACCTCATTGGTACGGTATTTATGCTGCAATGGAGAGTGACTTCTCAAAGGAATTTGTTCTTCTACACATGTAAATGCCTTCATGTATATATATCAATGTAGTGTGCAGTATTTCTAGAGAAATTATAAGGTGCATTTAAACAGCTGTGGATGTTTAAACTGACTGTTATGTCCAGAATAAAAAGCATTTTTTTTCTCTCACTGAAAATGCTTTCCTGCTTTATTCATCAGGCCTATATATATTCAAAAATTTGTATTCTTTCTGCTGAATTATTTGGGAGGAGATGTTATGGCTGTTTCGGTATGATTCTCTGTGCATCCATTTTTGGTCTGCTCCACACTGTCCAGTGAAAAACCAGCATCCTCTGAGACTGTGCAAAGATACAAGAGATTCATTCTTGAAACATTAAGGAGTGACTAAGATTGAAGGGCAAATATGACCAAAAGGCAGCATGAATGTAGCTGTTGCAAGATCCATAGTACCACCAGAGAGAGAAAGTGGTTACTCTGCAGGGCTTGTATTCTGAACAGAATTTCTAATAGGTTTCCAATAGAACAGCATTTATTTGATAAGTTTTTACCATGTCTGTGGACCAGCTCAGGGCTGTTTCATTATCAACTTTTTTCAATAGAAGCATATGGGCTTATATCAACTGTGGTTGCTATGTGTGTATCACTATCTTAGTGAAGTTGTTCTCCACTATTTATATTCATTGAAAGTCAGATCCTGAAATGCTGTAGTACACAGGGAGGGGAGAAAAGAATGACTGCAAATAGAAATTCAGCTATGCTTGAGTCTGCCCTAGCTTGCTTGTCTATCTTCCTTACTCAGTCCCTTCCTTGGTGCTCTAGGAGGCTTTCTTCCTTGTGCCAGGGGATGCTCTCCTGGCTGTCCACTTCTCAAGCATGAGTGTGCAGAAGAGAGACACTAATAACTAGTGCGGTTAAAGGTCTGTAAATTTTTTTCCATCTGCTCTTAGATCCCAAACTGTGGAATGTAGGGATGAGTGCAGGGAACCTAATGCAGGTGCTCAGTGCCAGGAAATAAACCAAGTGTCCCCACTGAGCAAAAACTCTGTTTTAGAAATATTTAAACTGTAGCTCTTGTGCAGTCCACTGGAAGCATTCACAATAGGATCCAGGAAATGAAAATTAATTCCCACAAATGAAGATAGAAGAGCCAGTGTATTTAAGACATTTTGGATGTGTTTTATCTTTCTACCTATCCTCCTATATGTAATGGGGATAGGTAGTAGCTTCTGCTAAAGTTAATATATTGATTTGGTCTGTGCTGCACACCCAGCTGCTTTCTGTACCACTATCTAAGCTGTAATGGCAAGAATTGCTTTAGAGAAGTGCTTTAGAGAAAGCATCATTGTGATAAAAAGTTCACATGTAAAGTTGTGAAAAGCAGGACTGCAGTTGCCATGCATGAGTATATTGTTTCTAAAGCACAAGTATTACAAATGGAAGGTTTGTTAATTTCAAAGACAAACTGAAAAAGCTGCAGTGGCAAATTTGACGTCAGTTGTATGTTTTCAATGTACATGAAAGCTCTTCCCCAAAGCTTGCACTAATATGCAAAGAGGCTGGGAGGAGCATGCACTTATGTAAAACAAGTGTCTATTTAGGCTCTTGCATAATGTCACTGAGTAATTCTGTGTGCTTTGGGGTTAGTGCTTACATGAGTTGATTGTGCATTGTTTCATGGCTGAGTGGGAGTGAACAAGCATGTATAAATGTGTTTCTGAAGATACAATTCAACCTTTTTGTGTTACCATTCAACAGTTTTTCTTTTTAAACAGTGTCTTTGGCTGTGGCATTTCCTCTTAGAAGATTCCTGCCCAACAAACAGTTCATTAAATCATTGATATGATTCTGTTAAACAAACACTGCATAACACAAGATATTAGTCCCTGACAAGCACATGCACAAAATGTTGCACATACCGGTTTTCTGAATGCTTTTGTGGGTTTTCTTTTGAAGTGGAGCTGTTGTTCAGGGCTAGAAGAATTACTGGATGAGTTACTAAATAAATAATGAAACCTGTAGCTATGAAATAAAATTTTTGCATATTTAAAAATCATTACCATATTTCTTAAGTGTATCTCACTCTCTCCCCCAAAAAGATTTTCACCAGCTCTTCTCTCAGAGGCAATAACACACAGCTGTAAATTAAAAAAGAAACAGGAGCTATTTTTGCAAATCCTTCTGCCATTGCATCCTTTGCTTGCTAAAAGCCAGCCTCTGACACCAGAATTTAAGCCATAAAATCCTGAAAAACACAAGTACTGAACTGTTCAATTTCCCTGAGGAAGCTTAACAGCTCTGAATGTAGGAAAAAGTGCTGATATTAGTCAGGCAAAATAAAAATTGTGAATAATTTCAGCAAATGCTGGAATTACTGTATTCCAGCAAATGCTAGAATTGCAGAAATGCAAATATTGCATTTCTGCTACACTCTTGTGTGCAGGAATTCATATCACGATTTCTAGAAGATGGGAAAGAAGATGCTTTTTTGGTGGTGGCCAGTCCATGTTGAATATGTTCAATATGATAGAGCCTACAGATTTGAAGTGTGTAATCCAAGCCAGAACTGACTTCAGAGAGCATCCTACCCCTTTAAATGTTTCAGAATATGTTAAAATAAAGTCAGTTAAAATTCAATAAAAACAATGGACATGAGGTAGAGCTTTAAAAAAAGTCATTCTATAGGAAATAAAAGCTTATGAGGTAGCTGGAATTGGTCAGACAAAAGAAACTTCACTAACATGATTGCAGCAGTTTCTCCAACTGTGTTTGAATGGTCTTTTTGGTTCCAACATGAATTAGAGGGAGACATGATAGCTTAGGGACTGGCTGTCTCTCACCTGCAGTGAAGCTCAGATGTCAGTACAAAATAATGGGATAATGGAATTTGTGGCTTTTTGAATGTAGGTATTTCTCAAATCATATGTAGGGTAGAGGAGGTTTTAGTACTGGTCTATTTTATTCCTTTAATTGCAATATAAATTGTGTATAAAGGCAGAAATAGCAAAGACTGGGTATTTGTCAATTGTCCAGAAAGATAAATTGGTTGAAATACTTGGTATGTCATAAAATACACAGAATATATGGGAAATCTGTTGCAACTCTGGAAACACATTCAGCAGTCTTTCTTATTCACATGCTGTGATATTGGTTCTCTAAAAACTTTCCAATCTTTTCAGTCAAACCTGCCTTTTCTTAGAGACAATTGTCATATCAGTTCAGATAAGTGCCAAATCTTCTTGTTTAATGAGAAATGACAAATTATAGTGGATTTTGATAGAACATATCTAACTTATAAATGTAATACTCTAAAACAGTCAATGGTCTTTAGAAATAATTTTGGTATTTTTTTACTGGAATGCTACTGTCCAAAGAGGAGCCTTCTGAGATGAACTATAGCTGCTGCCAGTGTTGCATATTTTGGCCACAAGAAGCATGGTGGTTTGCATGAACCATACTTGTTTACTATGCTTTATTTTTCTATAATGTAATTTTAATTGAAATAATGTTCATTCATTTAGACAAAGCAAAGAATAAAAAACACAATCAAAATAACTCAACTTAATCATCATACCAATGCTATGCTGCATTGCATAAAATTTTTAAATAGAATCTTAAGCAATAAAATCAAACCTAAGTGACATGAAGTGCTAAAACACTTGCATTTCAATCATGGAAACTTCTAGTCCAGGCTATAAAATGGGGACAAAGTGCCTGCAAGTTGACAGAGAGGAGTCTAGCTGTCAGGATATGATGAACTGTCAAGGGAAATTAAGGGAGGCTTCCCTCGGACTGTGGCAATATGTAATGACTCCAGGAGAAGCATTGTGATAATCCTTTCTGGTCCTGATCTGGACACCAGGCAGCCCCTTCATATATGCTGGGATGACAGAGCTGAATGAAAACCACACAAGGATTTACATATCTGGAGATTGTATGTCTAGTAAAGCACAGTGACTGTACAGCTGAAGAAGTTTTTAAGACATTTAAGATAACTTTTAAAGACATCCTATTCTTTGGGATGTGTTCCTTCTCTCCTTGGGGAGGACTTGGATGGAGAGGATTCCAGCGTAAACCTGGGGGTTGATTCCTCTCTGCTGTTCACTCATTTACCCATACAGGATAGAATTAGCTCCTATTGCCAGAAGGAATAATTATTTTATTGATTTAATAAAAACCATGTATATATGGCCTGTATTCCTATGACACAAGACTTGATTTCTACCTAACCTAGTTAAGTCATTTACACCCAAACTCAGTACATGTAAAATGCTATCTTGGCAGAATGGGAATGTGTTATGCCTATTTAGCACAGATCTACCCATGGTGCAAGGCAAGAAAGGCTTTTCTACATTTCTACTATTTTTATCTCAAGTGCAGCACAGAAACATAAAACACATAAACACAGTTTTTTTAATAATGATGTGTTGCTGTAAGTCACAGTTTCAGGTGACAATCTTTACTCTCTATTGACCTGTATTGTGAGATTTTGTAAACTAGCTAATAGACCTTTGCTCTTGCTAGTGTTGAGTTTAATATAGTTCATTACATTCACTGCTGAAATAAAAACTATGGTTTAGTAAATTAAAAATTGTTCAAAATATCTTAACAATAAACACTTTGATATTTGTTCACAAATATGCTTTCATCTTACATGCTACTCAACACAGAAAATTTTCTTTGATTCATCTTCCAAGTCATCTTTTAAAGAATGTATTTATGAGTTTGGATTTAATTTGTATGCTTCAAGAAGTGTCAAATGCATAACTAAGAGGTAAAAACATATGTTGTGATAGTAGCTTGGTCTGTAGGAGCTGTATTGGAGTCTAGGGCAGTGGGGGCTGCTTGGGGAAGTACTGAGTGCCGTAGATTCTATTGTCTTACTTGTTTTTTGTCTCTGGAGTGTAAGTTGGCAATTTAGAAGGTGGATGTTGTAATCAATGAGCATTATGTTAGCCCACAGACATTTTGTTAGCCCAAACTGTGGCATGACTGTTCTGGTGATATTCAGTCCAGTGCAGATCAGTGAAAGTGTCCACCACTTTGTTGGGTATCTGTTGGATGAGAAAAGCCTCTACTGTGGATGAACGGTCTCATGTTTGGAATAATGGTATGTGATGTCTATGATGGGCAGGTTGGTTGGAGTACAACAGTGGGGTACAGCTGTTAGTTCAGCATTGAGACTGAGAGTTATAGGACTCCTGCTGGAGTCTTCTACTGCAGACAGGCTAGAAAGAACAATTTGTGAGGACAAGAGATCTGTCTCAGGACTATTCAGTGTCTGTCTTCCTGTCAGGGAACAGTGTGGCTTGCTATTTCCTAGCAGAGATGAGTCAGAATTGGAAGATGACCCCCAGTGATGTAAAGGGGGTATGAAGGGGTCTGAAGCCAGATCCAAGGCCTACACAGGGATCTCAAATGGGAATATCTGGAAATGGTGTCAGATAGGACTAGAGACAAGCCTACAATATATGCACAAGTGTTTGGCTCTGGAGACAAGCTATCTACAGTGTAAATCCAGGTACATCTAGGAGGCAGGAAAGAGACAAGGGATGGAGGCCGGTGTGACTGAAAAGTAACTTCAGTAAGGGCTGAATGCTAAGGACTCCCTGTTCCATGGGCAGGGTGTTACAAATAGATTTAAGTTGGCTTTCATATACTGATCAAGGGAGGGGAGTGTTCTAATATGTTAATGTTAATTGAATTATTGTGGGCTTTAATTAGTTATGGAAATTAAGTAGGACGATTGACTAGTTGGGAAATGCTGTGGTACACTGTTGGGACAGGTTGTTGCTCAGTTATGTGTTGTATGTGTTTTATGTGTTATTATTCTATTACATGTGGTAAGGATTAAAATGGTGACTGAAAAAAATTTCCAGAAGGTGAAACAAAGGGGGGGGG
>VZRX01018313.1:269-36263 GCA_013398075.1 Notiomystis cincta | reverse complement strand
TTAAATTTAAGAGGCTTTTTGCTAATAAAGCTCTTAAAATTTTTAATTGGCTGTGTCATTTTTATCACAGGGCATGTAGGATAAAGTTCCAGATCATCAGATTCAGGATGTTAAGACCTATTGGTGCACTCATACCTCTATACAACACTGTATTCTTATTGGCAGCTAGAGCTGAATTCTGAAATGTATTTGTAACTCAGCAAAAAGCAACTTAACCAGAGCCTTGTAATTAAGTGTATGTGGTAGGTAGATAAGACACCAGTGTGGCAGGTTTTATTGGTCTGCTCAGACCAGGGATGCTCAGTAGTTAGATATATATAAAATTTATTCCAGCCAGGGATGATGCTATTTTCACAATATTTGTGACCAAGGTTTAAGGGAAGATGCTCTGTGAACTTCTCCATAGTGGTTGATTCTATGAAGTTTGATGAGTGGGAGGGTTTTTCCTCCCTGCAACCTGAAGCAGTGGGGGAAGCCATCTTCTCAGATCCTCCTTCCTCATCTTTATGAGCCCATGAAGAATGATTGTATTAAATGTGCTGGGATCTTTTCTAAAAAACAGGTCTTATAGATGTAAATGAAGGGTTCCTAGCTTCTGTAATTAGCAGGGTTTTACTCTGGCAAAACTTTCTAATGTTTATTTTCAATTAAATAAGATTGAACTGTGAACAGGAAGTACATTTTCCCCCACAAAATATAATGATGGTCTTCATACTCTATGAGTTCTACTTGGAGTTTTTTTGGAATGCCATTCAAACTTATCTGAGAAGAAAATTTTCAATATACAGCTTCCAAATGTAGGTACAACTCTCCAAGAATCTCTGCTGGTGGTGGCTGTGGGACACAACTCTGCTACTTTTGATTACTTCTGTGCATTAAACCCAGGTTGTCTTGTATAGCGACTGTCTTTTAAACTAAGGTAGTTAGGAAAACACATTCCATTTGTAGCATGTACAGGTTGATACCACCTGGTGATAACTGCAAGTTAGTGGTGACTGTCAAAGGAATGAATTTTATGCCTGAGGAATATTAATGTGAGGTGCTCATGCATAAAAAAAGAAGTTAGTTGAAATTTGCATAATGCTTCCTGCACCTGCTTGAATGAACTGTTAGATTATTGTACCAGGCTGCTTCAGTTCAAACACTTCAGCTTTGCCATTCTCAATGGATTAGTAAAAATAATTGTGTGGTTTAACAGAGGAATTTATATTGTGTTTGAGTGTCTCTGAGCAAACACTAGAGAGTGAAAAATACATTATAGACCTAGTGAGCAGTGCTGTGGGAAATGTAAACTAAAATGGTGATATATCTTTAGGAGTTGCATCTCTTTTGCTACTTGTGAAACACCTCCTATTTCAATCAATTGTGAATGAGTAAAATCAGTGGTATAAAACCAATAAATGAAATTTATTAAACTGTAACTATCATAGAATATTTACAGAAGAATAAGGGAAATAATTACATTTTCCAGGGGCCAAGTTAAATTTGATCTCTGAGGACATGCTCAAAAACCAGCTTCTGACTCAAATACTTATGTTTCAAAGAAGAGTGCACTGTTTTCTTTGTGCATGTCTTTACATGGCTCCTGATGAGAGAGAAAAGTTGCCTTTATTAAGATGGTGCTAGTAAAGTATTCTAGTCTCCTCATGTACTTATCTACTTGGGCTTCTTCCTTCTGATTAAGAATACAGTAGGTATTGATGTCATAGGTGTTGACTGCTAGATTCTCACAGCTGCACTAAGTGTAATAGGAGTTGAAACAGAGTTATTAAAACATAGACATGGATCATATGGAAGAGAAAACAAAATGAGATGGTAAGAGTATAGCACTAAGTTTACTCTAGATTTTCTGTATTTAAAAAAAGGAAACAAAGTGTCACACAGCATAGAGGTCAAATCCAGGTAGTACTCGGAAGAGAATAACAGAGAAAAAGACTTGTGGCTGAAAGTACAGCTGCAAATGTACTAGCTGAGGCTATCACAGAAGGTTATCTGGTCCAACCTCCCTGTGCAAACAGTTATCCTAGAGCACATGGCACAGGATTGTGTCCAGATGGTTCTTGATTGTCTCCAGTGAGGGAGACTCCACAACTTCTTCAGTGCTTCATCACCCTCACAGTAAAGAAGTTCTTTCTTATATTCAGTTGGAACTTTCTTGCATCAGTTTCTGTCTGTTGCCTCAATCAGTTGCTGGGCAGCACCAAGAAGAGCCTGGTGTCCATCCTCTTGGCACCCTCCTTTAGATATTCATACACATTAATGTGGTCCCCTCTCAGCTGTCTCTTCTGAAGGTTGAACAGACTCAGCTCTCAGCCTTTCCTGGTAAGAGATGGTCCAGTCCCCCAGTCATCTTTGTTGCCCTTCGCTGAACCTACTCCAGGAGCTCCATGTCACTCTTGTACTGAAGAGCTCAGAACTGGACGCAGCATTCTAGATGTGGCTTCACTAGGGCTGAGAAGAGAGGCAGGATTGCCTACATCGGCCTAATGCACCCGAGGATACCACTGGCCCTCTTGGCCACAAGGTGTGCTGCTGGCTCATGGACAGCTTGCTGTCCACCAGGACTCACAGGTCCTTCTCTGCAGAGCTGCTTTCAAGCGGTTTGGCCCTCAGCCTGTGTACTCAGTACCTCAGTGCTGGTGCAGGGGGTTATTCTTCCCCAGGTCCAGGACTCGGCAATTGCCATTGTTGGACTTCAGACAGTTCTTTCTGCCCATCTCTCCAACCTGCTGAGGTCCTTCTGAAGGGCTGCACAGCCCTCTGTGGTATCTGCCACTCCTCCCAGCTTTTGTGCTGTCGGTGAACTTAATACTGAGGAGGCATCTGCCCCTCCCCTCAAGTTACTGATGAACAAGTTAAACAATACTGGACCCAATACTGACATAAACTTATGGCTAGGATAAAACAGCAGACTAGTAAGGGTGACTTGCTTGTCCTCCCCCCCAGGAAAGAGCCTAATACCTTCCAAGTGTTGCCTCACAGAGAGAGCAACTTCCCTGGCCTGTCTTTCCTACACTATGTAGCCCTTCAGAACTATCTCACCTTGAGGCAAAATGAGTTTTTTTAACTTTTGTGCTGTCACATATATAGATACATATTGGTTTACCTGCTAATCCTACCAGAAACCTCATTCCAAAGCTCATATTGCGGTTGTTAGGGACTCTTGTAATTATCAGCTAGAAACATTCATGTCCAATTTGTACCCAGCTGTTTTTGTTTGACTATCACCTCCAATTATCAGGGAAAAAAATTATACTTCGACTGAGTAATCACATTTCCCTAGGTCCTTGCTTTCGAAATTTAAATAAGAATAGGGTTCCACACCTTTTATTGAAAACAGATACCTTGTTTTCATGGGCTCTTGGGGCTGTCCTGTGCAGGGCCAGAAGGTGGAGTTCAGAGAATCATAGAATTATAGAATTATTTGTGTTGGAAGGGATCTTAAAAATCCTTTAGTTTCAAACCCCCTGCCAAGGGCAGGGACACCTTCCACTAGACATGTTGCTCAGAGCTTAATCTAGCCTGGCCTTGACCACTCCATGGGATGGGGCATCTGCAACTGCTTTGAGCATCCTGTTCCAATGCCTCACCAGCCTCACTGAAAGAGTTTTCTTCCTAATACCTAGTAAAAACCTACTCTCTTCTAATTTGAATCCTTTCCCCACAGTCCTGTCACTATGTGCTCTTGTAAAAACTCCTTCTCCATCGTGAGGAGCCAATTTAATTTTGATTTCTGTCTCAGTACTGGTTGTCAGAGGCATGTGGAGGAGGGGTTGCACATGTGCCACTTGCAGGAGGCAACTAGGAGAAGATGGGTGAAATCCTTGTCTCCGGGAAGACTTTGCCTGGGACAGGCAGGCAGCAGGGGAACACCAAAGACACTGTACAGAGAAGTTCTCCAATCAGATGGCAAAAAGTCTCCACCAATGGACTGCCATGGAATGTTGGACTGGGCCAATGGTCTCCCGCCAGCAGGCAGACTTCGGGAGGAGCCAGAGAGCATAAAAATAACTGCATCACAAGCTCTGCGGGGCTTTTTGAGTTGGGGCTTTTTTGAGTTAGGCTTTTTTGGCCAGCACTTTTTGAGTGGGGCTTTTTGAATTGGGGTTTTTTGGGTCAGGGGCTTTTGAGTCTTATGTTTTTTGGTTTGGCTCAAGACAGAGGGGGTTTTGGCCTTGTTTTGGGGGTCTGGTCTTTTGGTCTTCTTGCTTCTTGCCATGTCTCTAGCCTGTTTTTTATTCTCTTTGCCCTGGCTCCAGCCTGATTTTTGGCTCTCCTACCCTTGCTGACCCTTGCTCTCCCTCACATACTCACCCTCCCTCTCACTGGGTGCTTGGCGGGACACTGGTTGACCTCCAAGCCTTGTGTATAGCCTGTGTCCTGCCCTACCCTTTCACCTGTCCCAGCTGCTGCCTGTACTGCCTCGCTGTGTTCTTGACTGATGCCCTGCCTGATTTGTCACTGTGTTCCTGCCTGCCTCTTACTTTGCTTTGCCAATCCAGCCCTTTGCCACCATCCCTGTCATGACCCTCTCCAGGGTTCTGGGCCTCCTTCCTGAGTACCCATTCACTTGCCTCATGTCCGGCCACCTGTCACTGCGGGAGCTGTGCCTGTGGAGCCGCACCTCTCTGAGAGCTATGCAGGCTCCCTGGCAGGCAGCGTGCACACACCCCTTACCACTTGGACATCAATGGCACTCCCCAACATTCTGATGGTAATCCCACTTTTTCCCTCTGTCTCCCATGTCTCTCTCCCTCCATCCTTCCTTCATTTTCCTTCCTCCTTTTCTGTCTTTTCTAGTCTTAGTAGGGCAACTCCCTTTTTTGTTACCAATAAATGGTTCTCAGATACAATATTGTCTCGTGTGACTTAATTTCATCCTAGACCATCTATTTTAAAAGAACTCCTCGCTGTTCCCCATAGTGAAATGCGACATCCATCTTTCTTGTAGACTCCCTTCAAGAACTGGAAGGGAGCAATTAAGTCACCCAAAAGCCTTCTCTTCTCCAGGCTAAACAATCCCAATTCCATCAGCCTTTCCCCATAGGAGAGGTGTTCCATACTTCTGATCAACTTGTTGACCTCCTCTGGACTTGCTCCAACAGGTTCTTGATGTCCTCTCTGTGCTAGGGACATCAGAGGTGGATGCAGCACTCCAGGTGTGGTCTCACCAGAAAGGAGCAGAGGGGCAGAACCACCTCCCTTGCCCTGCTGGCCACACTGCTTTTTATGATTGGGTCTCTGGGCTGTGAGTGCACATTGCTGGCTCATGTCCAGCCTCTCATCCACCAGCAGCCCCAAGTTCTTATTAGCAGGGCTGCTCTTGATCTGTTCATTCCCTAGCCTGTGTTGCTACCAGGGGTTGTCCCAACCCAGGTACAGCATCTTGCACTTGGTCTTTTAAACCTTACAAGATTTCCATGGGTCCACTTGAGCTTGACCAGGTCCCTCTCTGCCATCCCATCCTTCAGGTGTGGCAACCACACCACTCAGCTTGGTGTCACTGGCAAATTTGCTGAGGGTGGACTTGATCCCTTTGTCCATGTCATTAATGAAGATATCAAATAACTCAGGTTGCAATACCCACTGAAGGACACCATTTGTCACTGATGTCCATTGGGACTCTGAGCCATTGACCCATTACTCTCTGGATGTGACTATCCAAACAATTTCTTACCCACACATCAAATCCATCTCTCTCCAATCTAGGGAGAAGGATGTTGTGACCGTGTCAAAGACTTTATAGAAGTCCAGATAATGATATCTGTAGCCCTTTCTTTGTCCACTCAATCACAAAAAGTCACTAGTTTGGACAGACAGGACTTGCCGTTGGTAAAGCTGTGCTAGCTGTCCCAAATTCTGTGGCCTGTCCTCCATTAGCCTCAACATGGCTTCTAGGAGGATCTGTTCCATGATCTGCCCAGGCATTAAGGTGAGGTTTACAGTTCAGTAATTTCCAGGGTCCTCCTTTCTACCTGTTTTAAAGATGGGTACAATGTTTCCACTTTTTCAATCACTTGAGACTTCATTTGACTACCATGACTGTTCAAATATCATGGAGAATGGTTTGGCAACTACATCAGCCAATTGCCTCAAGACTCTGTGATGCATCTCATGGGGTCCCATAGACTTATATTCATTCAGGTTCCTCAGATGGTCATGAATCTGATCTTCTCTTACATTAAGAAGAGCTTTGCTCCCCTAGTCTCCATATTACTCTTCATCCTCTTGAGAGGTGTGGTGTCATTAAAGAGTGAGCCAAAAATGTTGTTGAGTACCTCAACTTTCTCCTCACCCTTTGTAACCAGGTTTTCAGCACTATTTGTCAGAGGGTGTACACCCTCTTTGACCTTCCTTTTCAGGTTAACATACCCGTAGAAGCCCTTCCTGGTATTCTTTGCATCTGTTGCCAGGTTCAGTTCCGTATTCACTCCGGCCTTTCTCCTCCCATCACTACAGCTGTACACTCTCCTTGGATCACCTGTCCTATCCTCAACTGTACATGCATTTGCTTCTTTCCCCTTAATTTCACCAGCAGTCTCTTGCCTTCTTTGCCTTATTTTTTCTCCTGGGGGTTGCTAGCTCTTGCATTCTATGGAAAGCTTCCTTAAAGATCTGCCAGCTCTGTTCCACCCTCTTGTCCCTGAGGGCAGTCTCCCATGGGATCCTACAATCTCCCTGAAAGGCTGGAAGTCTGCTTTCCTAAAGTTCAGGAGCCTAATTTTACTCCTTACCTGACCCATATGCCTCAGGACTTTGAACTGCACCGATGCATGATCACTGCAGCCCAGGCTTCTTCAAATTTTGACATCATCAATAAGCTCACTTGTGTTGGTGACCAACAGATCCAGTAACACATCTCTTCTTGTAGGGCTTTCTGTTATCTGGGTCAAAAAGCCATCCTCCATGCATTCTAGGACTCTCCTGGCTTGCCATGCTTTTTCTCCAGCAGATGTCAGAGTGGTTGAAATCTTCTTGAAGCACAAGAGCCTGTGAGTGCGATGCCTCCTGTAGCTGGAGCAAGAAGGCTCCATCAGTAGGATCCCCTTGATCAGGTGGGCTGTAGTAGACACCAATAACAAGATTCTCTTTGTTTCCTCTATTTCTGATTCTTATCCACAGGCTTTTGACCTACTTGTGGCTGTTCTTGAAAGACAGCTCATCACACTCAATCTACCTCTTGTGATGGGTGCCTCCACCTCTCCCTTCTCCCCTCTCTCTTCCAAACAGCCTGTAGCCATTGATAGCTACAGTCATGATTGCGATGATTCTTGTGGGTCCCTTCCAACTCAGGATATCCTATAATTCTATGATGTCAGTCATGCAAGCTATCCTACCATGTCTCTAACTAACTGCAATGAGATCAAAACCCTGTGAGTGCACACAGACCTCTAGTTCCTCCTGTTTTTTCCCCATACTGCCTATGTTGGTGTGCAGGTATGATATGATTGAGTCAATATCCAAGTGGGGATGAGGAGGACTGCCCCATAGTCCTGTCTTGTGGTCATTTCTTGGATGTTTTTCCTTGCTAGAGGTATCCCTTTTTGAGCCTTCTTTTGCTATTTGGGTGGTTGCAATAGTCCTCCCGATACCATACCTTGTCTTTGTCAACCCTGGCAATATCCATATCCCTCTTCAAATCTAGTGTAAATCTCCCCCAAGAAGCCCTGTTAAGTCCTGAGTTAAGTCCCCTGCTAAGTCCCGAGTGTTCCCCCGTTTGAGACAGGTGGACCTTGTTTGTTGCCAGTGGACTCTCTGTCATATAAACCAATCCATGATCAAAACCCCCAAAATTCCCGTAACACCAGTCTCAATGCCAAGTGTTCATCTGCATGATTTCCGTGTTGCTTGCCCCAACATTCCCTGCAACTGGCAGAACACAAGTTGTGTTCCAAACACCAGTTGTCCCAATGTCTGGAGATCCTTCTCGGCCTTGTTGGCACTTCATCAGTATCCACTTGGAAAACCAGTAGTGGATAATAATCAGTGGGCAGTACGAGGCTGGGAAACTTATTGGTAATATCTCTAAACCAGGTCACAGGGAGGCAACACACCTCCCTGTGGGTCGGGTCCATTAGGTCCTCCATTCCTTTTAAAATGGAGTCACCAGTGACTACTACCCTTCTTTTTTTCTTAATTGAGGGGAGTGTGATGTGAGGAATAGGCTCTGAAACACAAACATTTTCAATTTTGTTAAGGTTATTTTTTTCAGAGAAATTTTTTCCTCCTTAGAAATGCTAATAAGGAGAAACAACAGAAATGGCTGAGCCCAGTGGGCATGTGGGTGTGGCGCCTCTCTGTCTGGGGGTTTCTCAGGGAGGGACAGAGATACCACGGGGGGTGGAACTGGGTGGAGCTGGGACATGGGAGCCGTGGTCCCGCTTGCCGGCCTGGCCTTCCGGAGCCCCGCCCTCGCCCTGCTGCTGCTCTCGGCTTTCGGAGGAGGACGCATGTCGCTCGTCACCGTGGTCCAGCCCAGTCTGTTTCTCCTGCTGCAGCCGCTGAGGTTCGTGCCCTGTTGATACCTTNACCTGAGAGAAGGCTGTCAGTGGGTTCTCTGGTTCTGGTTTTGTTGTCACCGTTACAGTTGTTGCCTGTTTCACTTCATATAAATACTTAGTAAAGATCTGTTATTCCTATTCCCTATCTTTGCCTGAGAGCCCCTTAATTTCAAAATATTACTAATTCGGAGTGAAGGGGGATTTACATTACTCATTCCAAGGGAGGCTTCCGCCTTTCTTGGTAAACACCTGTCCAAACCACAACAGATCTCAAAACAGTTAACTTTTTATTCTTGAGTTTTATTTGCATTTACTTGATGCTGTGCTCATTCTGAATCACTCTGGACTTACACCAGTATTTTAGATTGTAAGAACCTTTTCTCATTTGTAGGATATTCTATTTCTAAATTTTGAAGTTCCTTTTTAAAAAAATAAGCTTCAGAACATCATTGAGTATCATTTTACTTTACATAGACAGATGGGCCTTGAAGACTAAGAAAACTAGTAAAAGGTTTTCACATATTGCTTGAGTATGTTCATACTCCTATTGCTTGAGTAGGAGATTTAATTACTCTGATTATTTTCATCATACTTTATAAACTATTCCCCTAGTATTACATGAGGGTGGTCTCTAATTAAACTAGATTTAAACCATTTTTGTGACTTTGGGAGTTTTCGCAAGCATTGCAGAGAGCAGGCAGGATTTGGAAAATGATGTGTCTGGGACTTGTCTGCTCTGACTCATTAGATTATAGTTATTTACTTCTTTATACTGTTAATGAACTTGGTGCTTTTGGAATATGTACCAGGAGCAGGCATGGATCTATCAAACAACCGTGGTTTTCATTCTGCTTCTTGTGTTCCTGTGCTCATCAATTAAAGGCAACTCTCTATCATTAATGTAGTTGATAATTTTTTGGTGCACCACAGTAGAAACATGATCTCTATTTCTGATAGGGTATCAACTTTTAATACTGAGGCTTACGTACTGTAGTTGTATGATTTAAATCTGTCTCCAAACCTTAAAAAACCAACCAACCAAAACCACAGCAAATAAACAAACAAACAAACACAAACTCACAAACATCCTCCACACCTGTCTCCGATCCAAAACAGCATTGTTTTCCGTTGCATTCCCTTGGGCTGCCCTTCTAGAGGGAATCAGCGACTTTCCTGCAAGCATCCCTGGCTGGGACGAGCTCACGCAGGAGTCGGCAGCTGTCTGTGTATCGCTGTCCTTCCTGGGGGGAAGGAGTGCCCGCAGAGATGTTTGGCTAGGAACACACCGGAGGTAAAGGAGAGGGAAGGGTCCTTTGCATGGGTTCCAGCACCAACAAGTTCATTCTGAAGGGTCCAGGGGCAAAAGAACAAGAACAAAGGAAAGTCCAGGGTTAAAAGGGACACATAAGCAATCAGGGAAAGCCACATATCTGAGGGACAGCCAGGGTACCAATAAGGAAGGAGGAAGGAGGGACTAGGAAGGGAGAAACCAATGGGGCGTCGAGTAAAACCAAACATTCCAGAACATAATACATAAGCAATGAAGGGATACGTATTTAACATAGGAAAATATATATTTAACGTGGAACTTATGAACTTAATTTGCATTAGATAAACGGAGAGATGCTGGGAAATCACCCCAACTAAGAAAGAGAGAGAGCACTACCCCCAGTGACTCTCCAGAGGCCCGATGAACACCAGGGTGCTGCAGCCCTCCAGAGGGCTGAGCCACCACAAAAGTTTTCCAGTTTTTCAAGATGCAGGATACCTCACTAGAAAAATGTGGTCCACGATGTCAGGCCAGACTGTTGAAGCTGTGGTCCCTGGAGTTAGAAATTTGGGGTTTTTAACCCCTGAAAGATACCTAGTGTTCAAGGCAGCAAGAAAGGGAGAGTTCTATGCATAGTGCACTCCACAGTGCCAATTATACTGAAATGATAGACTTTGGAAATGATAGCTTCTGGAGTGAGAGTACATTTGTTTAGATAGGTTTTGTGTGGGATACTTCTCCCATGTCTGAGGAACAGCCTTTGTACCTAGTGTTGTCACTGGTGCAGGAAGCATGTGCAATTCTGAGCCTCGAATACTGAATGTAGTGCTGGGCCGAAGCAGTAGAGCTCATGAGATGTAACCCACAACCTTGCTAAATATTCATTGAGTAACTCTATTCTGCACTATTCTGAGCTTCTTATGAGGCAATGGTGGTGGTAGGAAGGTGATGTATTTTTATTTTTTTCAGATAGGGTAGACCATGCTAATACATGGTTCTTGGTTCCAGCCAAGTTCAGTGTCAGCATCTGACCTTCTTGCAGCTGGAAGATGGAGCCAGAGGCTAACATGCAATTTTGCCTGGATCTTGTGCTTCTGAGAGGTAGTAGCTTTTGGCTCCCAGCTTCCCTCTGAGCATGAATGCGTGAGAACTGGACCCTGTGGTTTCCTCTGTCCTGGTGGGTTTTGTACCCTATACCCTGATAACTCCTATGGCAAAGTTACAATGCATTAAGGAGTAATCTCTGAGCTCCTTCAGGTTCAAATGAAGCTCCAGGTGTTGTGAGGACTCTCAGTTTGTGGAGTTCAAGTCCCTGGGCTAGATCCTGAGATTAAAATTTTCACCAGTCTTCTGTGATACCTACAGATATTTAGCCATGTGCTGCTGGGGCCAAGTGCTATGAAATACCATGTGCTAGAAAACTGTTACTGGCTGAGCTTAAGGAAACTCATTGTTTAGCCTTCAGTGTGTCTTCAAAAAGCCTCATGCTGCAAAGTGTGCACAGTTGCTGGTTTAATAAATTCTTTTTTGATTTAAGATCAGGGGTTTATAAATTAATTATTAGATTGTTGCCTTCTTTAAAAAATGAGATTGTTTAATAAAAGTCTACTTTCCAGTTGCCTTTGCAGCATCTGAAATTTACCTTCTTATGAGAGCAGTGTTATAAAAATGTACAAGGAGACAGAGAGAGAGTGAGTGAAATACTATAGCAGTTTTATGGCTATGTAAACAAACCACCTTTGTCAGAATTCAGGCATCTTTAACAGTTAGGAGGTAATGCTTTTAGTGATGGTGATCACCATTCAGGTGATAGTAAGTACTTATCCATCTCACAGTAATTTAAAGAGGAGTCACAACTCATCTATCTTTTTCTAAGAGTTACAATGAATATATTTGACTGTAAGAATTTAGCATTTATCCTTCATGGGTCAGCAGATGGGTTAGTCTTAAAGCATCTTTAAGGAGAGATTGTTCTAATAAAGCCTCTCTACACAAAATATACTGTATTAGTAGTTCATGCTTCTTTTTTATAAAAATAAACCAAGAAACAGGCTACATTTCCTAATCAGCTGTGTTTCAGACATAACATCCCCATGTGTTGGGGAGGATGTAGACTTTCAGATGGAATAGATTAATGGCAATATTTAATTTATATCCTTTTTGGGGAAGTTATCCTTTACAGGCTAACTGGAGGGCACTATGATTATTGTTATGAGACAGTTCTAGGAGCTTCTTAAAAGCAACCTTTTTTTATATGCCTTTTATTGCTGCCTCCTCATTTAATCTCAATTTCATTAATTTATTAATTGTGTGCAGAAAGTTTTACCTTAAAATTTGCAAGCCATGGAAGCATAAAGTGAGATCTTAATTTAGTGTTTCTTATTTTCAGTGTCAGTCATATTTTACAGACATTGAATTTTTCACTATGAAGTATAATTGTTGTACATTTTCAGGTAGGTTGCACACTTTTCTTGCCTGATTTACATCTGCAACACTCACTGTGCTCAGCAGCTCACAATTTCAGAAAGTAGCTCAGGACAGGGACTGAAAACCATCATGTTTAGTTAAAAGTGGAAAGAGATTTTAGTTGACAGTGTAAATATGAGGGTAACTTTGCTTATCACATTTCCTTGTTCTGTCATTCAAAAGAAAAGCATCCTTTCTTCCCTATGTTAAGAAATTAGTGGAAAATCTACATGTAAAATTCTGTGCTTTTGCATTTGAAAATACTGTGGTAAGCACTGAGGAAGGGCTTAGGGTTTTTTTCTTGACTTTTAATACTTACTGCTAAAACTGCCATGTTGTTAGGAGTGTTTGGCCTCCTATTAGTGTTTTTCTTCGGGAATAACAGATCTGAGCTTCTATAAAATATTAAAAGGTGAAAGACCTTAACTTCTCCTAGACATAAAGTAAACCTTTAATCTAAGCAGAGAATAAAGCAGTGCACTGACGTCTACCTCAGGTCTGTGAATCCGCATAGCTTCAACTAGAGGATGTGGAATTGGCTCACTTTGAGATAATCTTTGAATCTTGATGATGACACTGAAATTACAGCAGAAACAGCAAGCAAATTTCGAGGGATTTTTGGCACTTCTGTGGAAGTACAGCAGAGTTGAGACTCCTGCTTCCAAACTTGGACCAAGCAGGTTCAACTAGGGAGGAAGCCATATTATCTAAGGTAAACCAGCAAGTTCTTTACGTGACAAGATATAAGTTAGTAATTAGCATACATCCCCCAATTTTTAATATAGGAAAAGTCATGAATGCAAAATAAAGTTCCAGAGACAGTAGCAGTCAGCTAACCAGAAATTAGTATATAGAGTGGTTTTAGCAGAGGAATGAATGTGTGAGCTCCCAGATTTTGGGAGTTGCTTTGGTGAAGAGAATTAATTTGTGTCAGATAACAGAGAAAAAAATGGTGCCTCAAAGAAAGTCTTTCTGAAGAGTTCAAGAATGGACATTTCAAGCTGCAGCTTCTTCTCACTTTTCATTCTTCTTGTGACACCACTGGGTACAGCCCAAATTTTACAGGTATTAAAACACTGCCCTTTTGGGCATGGCAGGACCCCAGGTGGTTTTAGGTCCAAGTTGTTCAAGTGTGAGAGCTACATATTTAAACACCTTTAAAAATCCTGTTCATGGAATTTTAAAGATTGTCTTGCCTTTATTTCCACTCTTACAGGCACTGTCTATGGTAGTCCCTTTTGAAAAAGGCTACAGAATGAGTGACTCTGAAGTAGCTCAGGACGATCAAATAAAAGAGGAGGGACATAAATTAAGGGAGTTTGATGTGTTTATATGGACTTTCTCCTAAGAGTTTCTGAATACCTTAACTTAATGCTAGACTCTAAGCACCTAAAAATATGCTTTACCTTTGCTTCACCCAGGTTCCCTCAGTATAAAGTAGGGATAATAGCTTGACCCTGTCTCAGAGTGATAAAAACGTTAAAAGATGGCAAGATATTTTTCCAGTGCCATAGTAATGGGGATTATATAAACATCTTAGATAGTCAAAAGGTAAGTTGAACTGGCAATGCAGAGGTCATGAGCAACTAGAGATGAGATGTAGAAGGGGAAAAAGTTGCACAAGGCCTGGAAGCCCTGGTAATAACTTTATATACTGTATTATGTCTAGGAGGGAGACTTTCAGCTTTCACTGACCTTTATTTTGAGCTTTTTTCTTCTCTATTTTATTTACAGTTGCATGTACTGACATTTGTACAATTTCACATTTGTCAAAGAGAAATCTGACAATTTTCTCTTTTAGACTTTGTTTTAAATTGTGAGTGTGTGTGCATGTATGAAATTAGCCTCCTGTTAACTACTATGGCACGCGATTAGAATTTGCAGCATGGGTACAAAAATCTTCTTATTAGACATGGGGTGTAGAGGTACCCTTGTGATTGATCTGAGTAGAAAATTTACCTAAGATATGGCCTGAAGTATTTTTTATGTCATAAGAACTGGAAGAAACTCATATAGCCAGGCTTGCCTCATATTTTCCAGTGTGTTTGCAGAAATGTATGATTTTATTAAGCTCTGGTCTTAAGTTTTTAAACTTCAGACTAAAATTTTTTGTGTTATATGATTTCTGAGGGTAAGTTTTGCCTGCAACAGTGATGACTCAACCATTTCCTGAACTAACAGTAGGGAAATAGTTGTTGTCCAGAATTGTTAGTTTATTTATGCTTACATATAGTGGAACTAAATTTAGCAGGATGATGTTCTCTCAAAGCCTCCAAATTCGGCTCTTCTATCACGATTAAGAAATCACCTTTTTCACACTCAGCCTTGTTAATCGCTGGCAGGTAAATTACTGGAGGAGTCCAGCTTGTACCCACTCATGAGACTCATCTCAGGTGTACCAAAATTGAACAGGACAATTGCCACTGCTCACTCAGGATTCTGGATCTAGACTTTGCAAAAAAGTGCTGTGTCTAAAGAGCAAGTTTGGAGAGGGATATGGGTTGAGATAACAAGTTATTGAAAGCCAAAAGCAACAGAAAAAAGAAATGCACAGTAACAGCAGCAATATTAATAACAAATGTAAATAAAAAAAGAAGGTGCTTTACACACAAAAATGCATTCACCACCTCAACTTAGTTCTGTGTGGCCACCAGGAGAAAGCCAAGATGGCAGATGCTCCCCCCCGGGCTCTCCCTGTCCCCAAGCTGGAGACAATGGAAAAAAATGATGGACAAACTCCCAAAAGCTAGATTGTCAATGTTGTACCATGCTGCCACTTTGTTCCCTATGGCTGCTTCCTGCATTGGTGCCGCTGTTGTTGACCACTCCATTCCACTGGGGCTTGGTTCCCTACAGTGCCACTAGTTTTGACCACTACACTTCTCCACGGGGCTCAGCTGTGTTCTCTGCCCAGAGCCACACTGTCCCAAGGGACAAGAAGGCATGGGCAGCAGCAAGAGAAGGCAGGGTCCATGCAGCTGGCCCAACAACCTCTCAGCGGAAGAAAGGGACAAAAATGGCGCACTTCTGAGATGCACTCACCTTCTCTTTCTCCTGAAGCCATCAGTGCCATAGAATAGCAACCTTGTCATGCCCACATAGCTCTGAGATCTACCTCTTCCCTCCACCCTTCCGCTGCTCCCAGGACACCACTGAAGAACATTATTTCTTCCTTCAGTTCAGGAACTACTCTGGGGAATAAATAATTTCAAAATCCACTAGAAAAATATGTCTTACCGACATGGTAGTGGCTGGCTGCTCAGAGGATTCCTGCTGCCTTCTCACTGGACCAGCATGTGTACGAAGTCCCAGTCTCACTGCAGGCCCTTTTGGGAGCCATGGCTGTGCTGTGTGATTTCACCTCCACTACCTTAGTCTGTTTTAATTGGTTTTTTTTTGTGTTAGGACATTAAAATCCCAGCTTTGATCACTTCAGAGTTATAAGATGGCACCCCTAAGACCAAGACAAACTTAATGTTAGTTAGTAAGTCCTTATTTCCATATGCTTGACTACAACCTCATTTTTCTTTTGACCTAGTGATCCAAGCGAGATTGTGGCTCTTGCTTGAGTGCATGAAATACTAAACATATTTTCATGAGATGTATGAAGAAGGAAAATCACCTTAGCCACAGGGTTGTCTGTGAATGTCATCATTTCATCTCCTGTAGTCTTACAGAAAGCCTATACTTTGGATAAACAGATGGCCTGATCCTGTTTCTGATGGAATTACTGAGACACATACAGGGGACAGGTAAGAAGCATCTGAAATAAGAGGCTGGAGAAAATTGTCTTTCACACCTTTTCATAATTTTAAAGGTGTTTACTGAGTGATTCACTTCTTCTTTGCCTCATTTTGACATTATCTGGCTAAAACCCAATCTCTGAAAGATTCTTCCAAAGGTGATCCTGCCAGAGGGTGTCTGCTTCTTTAGCAGTGCAGAGCTCTCTCACCACCAGGGAAAAGGTTGTATATTGAAGATATTTTTGCCTCTCAGCACCTTGCAGCATTTTGCCTAATATGCCTCATCTTGCAAGTGTGTCATGAGGCATGTGGGCAGGATTAGCCCCAACTTTTGCACTTTAAAACCAGTTCTCTAGCAATGACAGAAATTTGTACATGTATGTGTAGGTGTGTATATATGTAATAGTTATATCTATACACATATATTTGCATATATACATGTATGTAATATATGTGTAGGTGTATATATGTAGTATATGCATATATACATACATACATACACACAAAAAAGGTATGTATAGGCTGTCATCTCTTTTACATTAGATAGCAACACAATTTACTGTTTTCTGCTTAGCATGAAACTTTCAAAGAATGCATATAGACTGTAAGTCTATGTGCATGTGTGTACATACATACAGATGCATGTGCACAAATATTCCTATCATCTGTGATGCATTGAAAAGCAAGAAATTTTAGTTTGTTCTCTTGATGGAACTTGTTAAAAATGTATGTTAGTGTATCAGTTCCTATATTTCAGAAGAGAGCAGTGCAGAGATATTCAATCTGAAGTTGCTTGGTATTTTTAAGCTGAAATTAGATTCATTGCTTTGATTATTCCATTGTGGGTCTCAAGTTATATTTTAGTGTCCTTCACCCTTTTCTCCTTTATTATTTATAACCCATACTCTTTGAGCAATGACCAGGACTAATCTGTAACCTTCTGTCCTTCTGCCTGATTCATTCTCTTTTGAAACACAAAGATTGAAGCAAATATTCTCAGACTCTGTTAAAATATAGATAGATAGTTGGATAGATATTTCTCTCCTATGTCTTATACTGAAATAAGACTTAATGGAGGTTTTGCTTTTCTAATTCAGTCTCAGTGGATCTACTTCAAAGGAAAATAGTAAAGGACTGGGAAATACATATTTGGTATTCATTATATTATGATGTATGTACTGCACGTGTATCTATATGGGTACTCTATAGGCCTCCACCAATCACATGTGTGGCCATCTTGACTGTTAGACTAATGCATCCATGTTTTGTGGGGTTTTCTTGCCCACAATATTTTATTGTTTCCCCTGCAATGTTAGCTGCACCTAAACAAATTAAATAGTAATTCATTTGAGCTCACTCTGCATCACAAAGAAGTGGGGCATAAAACAACATTAGCAGAGAATCCCCCAAGGGCCAAAGAACCTCACAGGGGGCTGGTTCTCTGAATGGTCTCTGTCACTCTCTAGGAGCTAATGACTGAAACAGGATCCATTGCCACTGGGAGCTTTTAATTTCCTTACATTGTACAGATTGCCCTGATCCAATGCAAAGTGACAGCTACCATTTTGATACAGCTCATTAACAGCTTGTGCAAAAGCCAACATGCATCATGTCTTCACATCTGCTACACTGCCGCGATCTGTGTTCATGCAAGCTAGAATTCAGCTTTAGAGAAGTTCTCAAATAAAATAGTTGCAGGCATAATAAATGCAGTGTCTTAGATACCAGGGTAAAACAGACAGTGTATTTAAACTTACCTTGGGACAGAACGATTCATGTCCATATTTCAGAATAACTTGAGAAAACTCAAGGATTTGTTTGCTTCATGAAAGCCCAGCAATAAGTTATTCAAGAGCAGGAAGCACATAACAAGGAAAGTTTCCCAGGAAATTTGGGGAATATCAGGATTGCTAACAGGGGAAGAAAAGAAAGGTGACAATTCAAGAAAATAATTGGAAAACTAAGGGAAAACTCTTAAATTCTTTAAGGCACATGGAACAGAACAGTTATGTCTCTAAAACACAGGCAACAAAACTAGAATAACTATAGTTGTGTTAGGTTGGGTTTGTGTATGTGTGCTTTTGTAAGCAATACTAAATTCTAGCCAGCTATGGTATCTTCAAAATCAATGGAAAAGTCTTGCTTTAATTTGTACAGGAATATTTATTTCTCCATCATGGATTAGCAGTCCTGAAAACAGGACTTGGTTTTTTTTTAATAATTTTTGTTAGGAAAACAAATCCACTGAAAAAAAAAGAAAGGCTTGGATTTTCCTTTTCCAGGTGGAGCATTTGTGCTGAATTTGAGAATAGGTCCAGAGCATAGTGGTATTTCTCATCACTCAAACCTTTGAGATTGGCAAGAGCTAGAGCTGTCCTAGTGTGGTCTAGTAATTCTAACATAGTTGATGAACCCAGAAGGGTGTCCCAAATCAGGAGCAACGTGGATGTCTGTGTTGTGATGAGTTTGTGGGAACATATCTGTGGTGCTTCCACCTCTTCCATATCTTCCATCTTGGATCTGAGCATATCAGGGTAGGTTCAAAGACTAACAAAAATATACCATTACAGTAGACTCAGTAGACTTATCTCTGAGTAATTTGTAAGGGTGGTTTTATCCACTCTCCTTCACCTCAGTGAAACTGAAAGTATTCAAAATTTTCAGTGATTATAAAGAAGATGCTTTCTTGGAACTGAGAGTATATAATGTTCTGTGGGTATTTGCTGAAAGGAAAAGTTTAGAAAGTCCAGTGGGAAACTGGTCATCCCTCAGTATAAAGTCCTGATTCTGAAAGAAGCAAAACTTCAGAGACGGAGGGTTAGGTATGCCTTTTTCAGTAAAGGCAGCCAAGTTGAAAGTAGTTGTCATTTAAGTTCTTTCCCTAGTTTCATTTCTGACTATTTGTGAGACTGATTAGAGTGCGATTGCCATGGGAAGTTTTCTTTAGTGCATGGAGGAAATAGCATCAGATATGGGTAACGTAATGAGAAAAACTATGATACACTTGTGTTTAGAGGTTGCGATCTAAGTGCAAAAGTTAATGAAAAGCTGTAAGATGTGACACAATTATTTTAAGATGCAAACTTCCATTTTGATGAACTTTTTCAAGTCTTTTTTTTTTGTCTCTTTATAATGTGGAAGTTGAGATGAGTGCAAATCCTGGGTCTTTAAGGTAGATGAGTTGAAATAATGTCACTGACAGCTTAGCAGCATAGAGCTGGGTGACTTGTAGTGACAAGAAGTAGTGTGTAGCAGGCAGAGAGACAAACCCAGAATCTTGTGGGTTTAGGGCAGTACAGAATGGGATCACTGAGGAAGTATTGAAGTGTGTATGGGTTCTCCTATTCACATAGCAAATATATGGTTTAGTGTTCAGTAAAAAGAGCTAATATATTGTCAGTATAACAATGTATTTTAGAAGAAAACTATATTTAGAAACATGTAAAACATGCAAAAGACCTCGTTGTTTCTATTTGCAGAGCTCCTTTTACACCTCTTGTTCCTCTCTCATTTTTCTATCATTATGGAGCATGTCAACATGTAAAAGAATACATATATATACATTTAATAAATAATAGAACCATTGTTTATAAAACAAAAGTGGATATATGTTCATGATAATATACTTAGGAAAACAGATAAGATTATATATAATTATAAATATGATCACATGGTAAAAAGATGATTGACTATACATAAACCAGAGTATCAGTCACTGTGTGTTTTAAAAATAATTTTGCATCAAATGTGTATATAATTTCAATAAAAATGTCATGTTGAGATGTAACTAGTAAGTAAATATTGATGCATTCAATGGACAGAAGATATGGTGGATCCTTATCAATCCAAACACTTAGAAAGGCCGTATCTTGGTAAAAGTCTCCAAAGGGAGCAAACTGCTAGTGTGAATACATAGAGTTGGATTAAGTTTTGCCACAATGAATTAGTGTTTTCACCTTGTAAAATTGTCACACTAAACATAATGATCTCTCTGAAAACAGCAATGGGTGGAGCAGGAGAATGAACAGTTCAGCATTAGCTGAGGCAGCTATTTTGCAGGGCTCCAGAGTAGCCAGCGTCTTCTTCAGATAACAACTTGACACCGATGGCTTATTGGGACTCCCTGCTTAGGGAAAGTGTCCTTATTGCCGTCACTGACCTCTTGCCAGGGAGCTGCTGCCTCCTGATAGCAAATTGCCTAAGGGCTTGCCCGAGTGTGGGATTGTGCATGTCCCACTTCTAGCACAGCTTTGAAAAGACTGTAGCTGGACAAGTGCAAAGGGCCAAATTCACCCTTTGGGTGGGGGTTATTCAGCATTATTTGGCCATATTCACCCATCAGCAAAGGAGAAAAACTTAAATAAGACAGTTAAGCCAGTTATGATTAAAGAAGTTAGAATTACATATGTATGCAGTGTGCATTTGTATGCATTTTAAAATGCATTTAGTATCACGTATACTCCCCACCCATGTTGGTTCAATCAGGCACATCTCTAGCAGTAGGAGAAGCACACCAACACTGTATTTTGTGATATACCTCTAATCATAATTTTCCACTGTTTGGTTGGAAAAACTCAGTTTTACACAGTTGCATGGTGTTTATATAGTATGTTGTTCTCAAGGGTAAGGCAAGAAAGCACTCAGCCACATGTCTTGCATCTCTGATTGAATGCATAGGCAGCCTAAGTACTTTAGCTCTAAACATCATGTTATGGTATCTGTTTGTGACCCTCGGAAAAAATCTGCAAATCAGGTGTCTCAAAACTAATTAAAATTATGGATTAATATTATTTAATGTTGCTTAGAAAATTTTATTTTCACCTCCGACTTCTCTGTAAAATGGAAAAATTAACTGACTACTAATGACCTACCCAAAATCCTGTCCTGTGGCCTTTTTTGCAAAATTGTTCCCCCAAAGTACAATGGTAGTTTTTCAAGTAGAAAGATTACATGTGTGAGTTAATGCAGGATCAGATGCTGCTCTTAGATGTGCATGAAGAATCCAGTTGATGATGATAGATGAATCAGACCTTAGATGGTAAAATTGGGGTATTTTACTCCTTAAGTTGAACTAGAAAATGTGTGGCCCTGTTTTCAGAAATACATAGTGACTGAGTACACTTAAGAAAATATTCCAAAATAATTGTATTGGTTCTCATAAGGAGGATGTTTACAATTGAATCACTTTGGAAGCACCAGCTCCCAAATTCATGAATATAAGAATCATAGGATTTTGATTTTTTTAAACAGTATTTTCCCACTTCTTGGGTTTTGAGGCTTCATGGTCCTTTTATTCATGTTTCTATTCTTGAAAACTATGACAAGATGAAGGGTTTTTATTGTTTGTTTGTTTGTTTTTCTTGTGGATGAAGAATGGGGAAGAGAGAAAACCAGTCTGTATTCACTTGACTTCTATAAAAAGACTTTTAGAAAATCATTAAATACCTAAAGTCTCAGTGAAGCAAAGTGACTGTTAAGGCTACGTGTAGTCCTTAAATGGAGTACCTTGTAAAAAATTATCAAATGTGTTGGTTCCTTTCTTGGTTTTGGAGTGATAAACTTCTAGGATTAATAAAGAAGCAGACTTTGTGAGTCCTCAGAAAGTGTAAGGCTTGTGATGAAATGTGTATCCTGGGATGGAACATAGTGATGTGTTTCCATTTAAAGTTGAGTTTTTTGCTGTCCTGTGTCAGGAGACAGATAGTAAGATACAAGGTGAACTTTAGGGAGTTATTTAGCTTAGCACCAGAAACTGCAGGAGAATGGCTGTGGCAAGGCTGTGCTGGGTTGAACGTCCTGAAAATAGTGGGTGGTGACAATTTTTAACTCTGCAAAGAAAGAAGGTGTTGCTGCATGAGGTCATCTCACTTGGTTTCCTTTTACAAGCAGCACAGGGGAATGGCGCTAAAAAACCTTTATGACAGAGAGGAACTGAAACAGAAAGCTCTGAATAAAAAGATAATTTCTTTATTAGGATGCAGATTTGACCTCTTTTTATTTGTTTGTTTTTCAGAGAGTGAACTTAGTTGGTTTTACAAGTCTAAATCTTTATCTCAGCTGGTGTCTCTCCACCCCATATTTGAAGGACTTGGGTGCAGGCAAAGGAGTGTGTGTGTCTGGCTGCAAGAAGGAGGAAATGGTATTTAAAAAACCCCATTTAATTAAATGAAAGCACTTGGGATTTCATTTAATTCACATTACAGGAGGAATTTAGACTTCCACTGCTACCACCTGCTGCCAGGCTGAGCTGCAAGCGTTGTTCCTGCGCCTCACTGATGCAGGTGAACTTACTGTCGAACCACTTTCACAGTCCAGAAAGCATGACATTCCTTGTTACCACTGGGAGGAAAGGCTAATTGAGAAGTGTGTATAAAAGCTGTAATGAGTAGCATTTACATGTATTGATTAGAAGTAGGGCCACAGTGTCTCATTTATCACCACCAGCAGCTGTGAAATTTTCCCCACGTCGATTGGCACGACTCATATTCCCGCTCCTCTGGTTCTTTATTGCTTTTTTCTTCCCCTCACCCACCCTGAACCAGAGTGCTGATCCACCAGCTGGAATGGGCTGGTAATTACTCCGGCTTCTCCACCAGCTGCCACAATTGCCAAACTGCTGGAGTGAAAAATTCCATCCTGCATTTCCGATTTTTTACATTACCACTGCATAATCATATTTGACAAATAATTAACCCGGGTTAATACTTCAGGGAGCCATTTGCAAGTAAATTGATAAGTTGAATGCTGTAAAGGTGCACAAGGGCTACAGGCTTTAGGAAGCTGCTCAAAACAGCCCACTGAATCTGCTATTTTAATACGTACACACCTCTTGCCCAACTTAATTAAGAGTGGATGGTAGGCGCTGTCCCTCAGCCTCCTTAATAGGAGGAGGGAGAGGATGAGAAACACTCAAATTAAACTCTCCACTATATCTCTCTCATGGCAGTCGTGCAATGGATGTCAATACGGGCACTTTCCTCCCTTAGATTTAGAAACAAACACTGTTATATCAGAAACTTGTTAAACAGGGTTGAAATCAATGAAAACTTTTCCTGCTAACTCATTGGAGGGTAAGGTTGGAGAGCTGTTTCCTCTGCTATTAACAATAGTATGCAGGTCATTGAGAAAGCAGAGTCCTTTTGGAATCATATATATTTGTATTTTGTTTTTCAATTAACGCAGCTGCAATGTTTTAAGCGCACGCCTGTTCTTTGGGATTGATTCTGGATTTCAGAGATAAGTGAAAAACCTGTTTATGTGAATTCTATGGTTTATAAATCTACTCTTTCTTCAGCTTCAGTTTTTAGAGGGTTTGGCATAATCTTATTTGGAGCAGGATTGCAGCAAATAATAGGCAATTGGAAAAAATATTTTTGGTTTGTTCTGCACTTTAAAAAAGTAAAAAAAGCCCAAAACTCCAATTAATTTCTGTTGTGTTGATTTTTGTGGCACAGACACACCTGTGTGGCACCTTCCTCAAGGTGGCCAGTAAATGGCATATAAATGTTCTGTAGCATAGTGTCTGGGCAGAGCAAGATACGTTATTTACAGTTAAATGAGAGTTACATTATTGCAGATCTTAACTGGGATTTGCTTTCATTTTGTTTTTGCTATGTAGCAACATTCCTTAGATTCAGAAAAAATCTCCTAAGGAATATTACGGTATGTTTCTATTTCTGGGGAGACATGACAGAAAACAGTGACTAAATTATGTGAAAAAGTAGAAGAATTGATCGCTTCATATTTTCATATAAACTGTATGATTTGTTCTCTCTCCAAGATTTCCAGTCTGACTCCTGGTCTTTGGGAACATCTGTTTTGACAGTCTTAGTGGCAGCTCTAAGATGTGCCACACACATGCAAAGCTGTAAATCAAGAGAACAATTAATGGATTTGTATATCACACACTTGCCAGCATTCCCTAGGCAGAATACCGTCAAGACACCATTAGCAGTTTCAGAGAAGCCCTCAGCCCAGCATCCTGCTTGGCTGAAATCCCTGTGCAAAGCCCTGTGAGCTCCTCATGGAGCCTCAGCACGTACCATCGCTTGTGTACCAGGAACACCTCTGAAGATGGTGAATGGGCATGTGGAAGTTACAAAAGCCCTTTTAAGTTATCTCTATATGAAAAAAGGAAAATAGTTAAATAAAAACTTAGGTATTAGGGTTTAAGAGTTCAAAGCAGTTTTGTTAATCACTAAGATGACTCAGGAGAGAGATACAGATGGGATTATTTAAAATTAAGCATTGTCACTACGTTTCTATGAAGAGCAAGGCTTTTTCTTACATGGCTCCCTCTTACATATGTGTTGATAATGGGAGCAGGTTTGGGTAGGCTGCCATGAAATTAGAAGCTGGGTACCTGAAGGCAACATAATTTTTTCTTGAAAGGAGCAATATTTCTTTAGGAAGCATAAACCTTAATCTTGTGGAATATAATTTTTCTGTTATGCTATTTGCTTTAAATAATAGGGGTTTATCAAAATAACTTAAGAATTGTCTTACCTTATATGTAGTGGTTTACCCTATTGCTATTGAGAATCTAATGATTTCTGGGTTATTTGCCATTTGAAATCTGTAGTTTCAGATAATTTCAAGAGGAAGAATAACACTTCAAAATATGAGGGGTTTATTATTTTTAGTGATTTTATAATTTTTTGCAAATAAATGTAGTTTAGTAAGTATTTTCTTCTTTAAACCACAGTCTGACAGCTGGATCTGTTGTGGCAGATGTATGAACCCTGCATAAATCCCTGCTAGAAATTTGGTGCAAAGTTTTCATTGTGAACATGATACACTGATGACCACTGTTGTTAGATCACTGCTGTTCAAAACTCTCATGTGAGATGTGCATTTGCCTTAGCCAATATTTCTAGAAACTGAGGCAGGCATTTCAGGGTGTGGCCCAGTCACAGTAAATAGGAAAGGAATGAGTCTTTTCAGCTTTGTTTTCCTTCACTGTTTTCCAGGTCTGCTGTATCGTTTTCTTGTGGACAAATTGTCATCCGTCTTATTGTCTACTCAGCTGTTTCTGTAAACAACCTCTTTCAAATCTAAATAGAATTGCATGGCATGACAATTTGGAAAATAAATAAAGAGTAACACTTATATAACTATCCTGCTGTATTCCACCAGCATTTAAGTGGTCAGAGCTTCTGTGCATACCGTACTGAAAGTCAGTGCTGGGCATTTGTCACTGTGTGTGGTAATGCAGGGGAAAGCAGTTCCTTTCAGAGCTCAACTGTAGCACTAAGTGAAATCAATGGCCAAACAATCTAACACAATTGGTCACATATTGATAGAATTAAACACTGCTGTTAACGTGACTTGTCATTGATCTGACAAAAACAGAGTCCAGAGTAAAAGTCGCCTGAAGCCTTTCGAGGGTGTTTATATAGCAAAGGTTGGGAAATTTTTTGCTCCATCTACTTCTAACATTTTATTTTACTTTTGCTCACAATACTCCTCACTCTAAAAAACACTTGCAGAACTTTAACCTCTTCATTGTCAGAAACCTAACACATAGACACACGCATAGCCCGACCCACCATGCAAATTCTCTCTCAGATCAGACCACTGAGTCACTTTTCCCAATCCATACACAGGGGAATGTTTACAAAAGTTACTCCAAGAACTGGGAAGGTTCTACAGCTCAGGGACATGGTCATCTGGATCAGTTGCAGGCAGCGTTGCCAGCAGGCAGACACAAATTGTGGAATACAGAACATTACTGCTTTTAAAACAGGATATGTATCTGGAAAGCAGAATTAGATCCATCTCTTCTGATGCACAACATATATGGATTGTGCAGCATATAGCCTTTATTCAGGTAGTGGTTCAGAGGGCAAAAATACCAATAAAGATAGCAATTAAGAGGTTCTTTGCTAATGTCACTTGAAACTAGTCTGCATTTCAGGAATCAGTGTTATTGAGCTCAAGCTTTTCATCTGTAGTTAAGCTGTTGGCCTTTTCTTGGTGTGTCAGGAACCAAAAGATTTTGCATTATGAAATCTTCAGCTAGCTGGAATAATTACCATGAATGCTGGAAACAGATTTCTAATAAGTGCGTGAAAGATCTGAGCAAATTGGTCCAGAGTGTTTGCAGCGGAAACGTTCTTATAGTGCTCCTGAGTTCTCTGATCTGACCTACAGTCATGCTTTGCTTTTAGGCTGATTGCAAACTTGATAATGTTTTCTAAAGTACCTCAAGAGGAAGGAGTCTGGGTTTATAAAAAGCTTGTCTTAATGGTAACTCCTAGTCACAACATGTCAGCCGCCTTTCTGCAGTGTCAGGGTAAGCATTCTCAATGTCAGGGTAGGCATTCTCACCTGCTCCATTCTCACAATCACTTCTCCACTCCTCTCCTACAGCTCCTTGCCTCTTAGATGCCTGTTTTGTTTGCTGTAATCTTTGTACTGTGCTAGAGGTTATAGATACTTGACACTTTGATAGTGGGTATTGTTTCTTTGTTTATCTGCTGGCTGCTGAGCCCATGCTTTGCCAGCAATGGTGTTGGCACACGCTGTCATGGCATCAGTATTCCTGGACACCCCAAGCATGCCAGGGTGACCAGCAGCAAAAGGCTGCCTCACATCTCGATTCTGGGGGAGCGAAAGGAGTAGCTGTGTTTGCAGGGCTCTTGTTCACTTTTTTTCTGATGTTACGATTGTATAATAAAGCTTTCCAGCCAAGTTCAGTGTAGATATTGCTGGTGGATTGTTGTTGCCTGTGGCAGCCGTGATGGCAAGATTTGCTGTGCTGTATGCAGCCTAGGGACTCTGAAGCAGGTTATCACACCTACACGGCTCCTTCCTTTAATTCACAAGCCTTGCAAAGATGTAGTGAAGGAGGGAGGGAGAAAAAATAATGTACACACTAACAAAGTCACAGTGGGGAGAGTAAGAAAAGACTTAGGCTGCTTACTTGCACTTCTTGTAGCATTACAGAAGCAGACAGGTTTCGTCTGAGTGGAATCTGATTTTTTCCGAGATTATTAGCAGAAAGATATTCCCTCAGCAGAAAAGGAGCAAAGATACCTGTGCACAGGTTTTGCATTCTTACCATCTGAAGCTCTGTAGAACTGGGCAGTGGTGCTAACCAACCTTCTCCATATCCTAATCATGAAGTATTAGTGCATATGTCAGTAGTATACACATCTGAACTGGAAATGTGAAATGCTTGGAAAATATTACCCTATACTGAAGTTGAAAGCTAATTGCCCATCATCACAATTCCTGTCAGACTCATACATTTGAAGTCTCAGTGCGAATGCTAAAACCTCATTCCAGGGGTTGAAGAACTCTACTGACAAATGGGATGTCAGGAGGGACACATAATTGCACTACAGAAATTCTTGGGAAAAGAATAGGACATAGCTCCTGTATCTTGAAAGAAGTAGTTGTGGCTAGATTTTTGAACTCTATCAAGAAAGATCACACCATGAAGAAGGCAGCAATGAGATGTGGCCTTCCTTCATACAAATGCTCTCTTCATTCTTCTCTCTCAGTTGTACCCTTTCCCTTTTCTTAAAGTGATCTAAAAGACCTACAGCTTGGTGATAGTTTCATGAAATGAAGGATGTAAAGAATGTGTCAATGTCAAACATCATACTGCAATATGATGGCAACATAAAGAGAGTGCATACACAGGCTTTCTTCCTCATCTTTCTAGGCAATGGTTTGAGTAACTTTTAGGAAAGTTCTTCAGTAATTGTGCATGGCTGGTTTGGATGCTTATAGAACCTTCAAAATCTGCTGAAACAAGAATAAATTTTGTGAAATTAATTTCCATCATTTCAGACTGGATCCACATCTGAATAGTGCCTGTAATTTTAAAAAGACTGCATTTACTCGAAGTAGGAATTTGAGGTATATTTATCAGACATAGAGTTTCACTTTTTTTAAGAAGCCTTACCTCTAATGTGATTTTTAATCAAAAGAAGTTAAAAACTATTTAAGGTGAGTAGACTACATATATTAATCTCAGTATAATTTTCATACTACTCTTATTAGAGAAAACTCAGAAATGCTTATGTTATTTCATCATTCATTGCAAATAAAGTGGATAAAAAATATTAATCGCTTCATGTTTACTTGACAGTCCTTTGCATTTAGAAGATAAAGTTTAAGGACTTCAGTTATCTTTTATCTTCTAAATTCCAAAGGACCAGAGATTTTTGTTGAAATCCCCAAATCTAGTCCTTAGGACTAAAAGTCTATATTTGCTGTGCTTCACTTTGAAATTTTAATCATCATCAAAGAGAAAGTCTCTCTAACAGCTGCTCAAAATTTGTGTCAATTAACTTTTTTAAGGCTTCCTAGGATGCAGAAACAATGGCAAACTACACCCTAAATGTATTCTATTCTCCCTGAATGTATTTCTATTCTCTAGAACATGGTACTTAATTTTAAATAAGGAGCTAGTTAAATAACTACATGTAACTTTCACATCAAGATTTCATCACTTTCATCACTGTTTAACACTCTAACAGAGCATCAAAACTAAATATTCTTGATAGAATTGCAATGATGTTTTGTGGTCACTGGAGACATTTTAAACAGTTCAGCCATCTGCGTGTTTTCTGTGCTGTCTTTATCTCTTTGTGTCCATGAAGTGTTCAGTTCTTATTACAGCTTACTTATTCAACCTAGGATTGAATTTTTTTCCCTTAACATAGACAATTGGCTGATCAAGGACAGCCCTTTAAGTGGGGTTGAGATATCTGTAATAAATTATCAGAGACCTGTGAAAGCAGTTTCATAATAAATTAAGCCAAGTCTCATGCAGACCCTAGCATGCAGTTGGAATTCATGGGAGCCTACCTCAACATGTCTCAGGGAAAAGTCTTAATCCTTCAAGTGAAAGTCTGAGGAACTTGGCATGACAGACTGTATAAGATAAAGCTATGATGATCTGCCAAAATTAGAAATAGTGTGTTTAATCATCTCAACTGTATTTCTCACTCATATTGTTCTTTGTCCAGTGGGTCTTTAAATCTATTAATATGGTAAAATATGTATGGGCCAATTGGACTGGTGAACTTTTAATTATCTGCTAATGCCACAATGTTTGTGCAGTAAATGTGCACATTTGTGCCATGGCTTCTTGGTTTGATAAATATTTCTGTGTGTCCATAACCTTACTAATGTGAGTAATTTCACTGATGGGAGGAGAATTCCCCTGCCCTGGTTCATGGAAGTACAGAGACAGAGTTGGCATGGGATGTGAGGTTTTCCTAGCACTTGCATCATATAAGGTGTGAACAATCCCTAGTTGGGCCTAGTGCCTCCTTACCACTGTGCAATGCCTCCATCCCCTGTATCAGTCCCCGGGTAAAAGAAAGTACATGCAAATTTACCTGTAGAATCAGAACTGGTGGCTACTCAGCATTTGTTTGGCTACAGTTGTTTTTTTGATTCTCAAGTGTATTTGGATCAAGCTGAACTGAGCAAGTCTTAGAGGGATCCGTAAAATCTTCTGGAAAAAATAAGAAAGCCACTTAAACTATCTTTTGCTACATAAAATTGTAATGACATTGAAATGTTTTCAGTGGAGTCTTTCTAGTGTAGAAGATATGCTGCTTTTGGAAGGTAATACTTTCCCTTTTAGAGTAACATCCTCTAATTTTTTATATATGAGCATGGTGAAATGCTTTCACCTTAAGCCTACCATTAAATCAGGATACTCATTTCTATATCCTAAACTAATTTAACTTCTGATAGAAGCTTCATGTTTTTGCAGAGTGATAAAAGAGAACATGTTGCAGGAGCTGAGAGACTGGAATGAAATGATTACTCATTGAGTCAGTCAGTTAATTGAGGGATTAAAGGTTAAAAAAAATCCAAGTGAGATGCATCAATGAGATATATCTATGTGACAAACAAGATTTGATTGACATGCCTTGCAATATCATGAATGACATGATATGAATGAATATCATAAATGAATGATATGTCATGCCTTGCAATATCATATGGATAAAGTATTCATCTAGATATTGTAGTTCTATATAATTTGTAATGCAGTATTTTCTAAAAAATCCAAGGATTGCATATTGTTTTACAGTGTATTTATAAGCATTGGAAAGCTGGTCAGAAGATTGAAGAAAAGATGTATCATGATGACTGTAATAAATCCAAGGAAAGAATAATGAAAGCAAACTTAGGGAAATGTCTGTTGGCAGATGATATGTAGTGTATTCCATGGCCTATCCATGGGCTAAAGACTACTGGGGCTGACCCGGATGTGAATCTCGCTTCACTAAAATACCAAATGTTTGTGCCTGGCTTTCTTCCAGTTATGGGAAAGCAATGGAGCTATTTCACTACAAGAAGATGGAGAGAAACATGTGTCTTAGAGAACACAAGGGTGCAGTGTTGTGAGGTGTTATCTTGGGAGAGCCTCAGTTTTGTGTCCTGAATCAGATCTTAGTGCCCCCAGATTCAATCAAGTATGGAAAGCACTGGGGCGCCATCTGTTCTTAGGAAGTCTGGTCCATTTCTTTTCCCATCCAGTTCTGGTTGCAATCTGAAACCACATTCCACATGTCAGAAATGAGTGTTCTGCTATAAATTAGGTGTACTCTTCCTCTTCTGAAAATGGATTTTTGGTGAAATTCAATTAACTGGTTTTAGCTATTTTGACATTTTCCAAAAAAAATAAAGTAGTAGAGAACCAGAAATTTTCTGCCTTAGTCTACTGGTAAAATTATTCCCATCTTGAGACATAGCAGTAGTCTGTATTGCCAAGAAGGGAAAATTAAATAAGCACAATTCTGATGTCTTAAAAAAATAAATAAGTTTGTAAATTTAATTTTAACTGGTTTATACAGTATTGAGAATTAAATAACATAAGAGGATCACTTTTTTTAAAAACAGAAAAACAATTACGTATCTCTAGTCCACTTCTTTTGGTCAAATTCAGGAATGTTGACTGCTGTATTATCTCTTCGTAATTCCATGTTTTGTTCAAGGGATTTTGTGGCATTAGGTGCTGTATAAATACAGAACAAAATGATAGTGCTATACCCAGAAATTACAGAATTTTTGTAAAATAGGAAAATGTAAGGAGGCTGAGAATATTAAATTAAATAGTGGAAATGAAAGGTAAAGAATTTTGTGCACTGTTTGTACTAGACCTTAATAATTCCAAGATGTGTCAAAATGTTCCCAATTTTCATAAACTACAATACAGCTCAGTGTCTAGTGGGATGGAACCCTATAATGCTGAAGCAACCCTGATATGGATGAGCAGAAGTGTTGTTGAAGCCTTTTCTTCATTTTATTTATTCTTATAGAAATGAGAAGAGCAAAGTGTGCAACAGCAAGAAACATAGCATATATTTTGCATACATAGGAAAAACAAAATAGAAATAGCAAGGCATTGATACACATGACAAATTTTGCATCAGTATTTTAGTCATACATCAACTTTTGAGTACTGTATTGATCTGTTTTTCTTCTAACATCAAGATAAGATCAGTGTTACATGCATGGAACTTCCTTAGCTATTGGGATGTAAGGATTAGTGATTGGACCACAGAGACTAATAGTCAAGAAATCCCAGTTCAAGAGATGGACAAAGCACTTTCTTTTCTTGCTTTCTCTTCCTGATACTGTAACCAGAAAGATACTTTGCACATTGCCTGTATTACAGATCTGGTGTCATCTACCTACTGGACAATCTGAGTGATTTAAAAATTTTTTATGTCCAAAAAAGCTGCTGTCCCTATTATTCTGGTCCATGAGTATCCCTTTCAGGCTGTTGCAATTTTTTGCTTTGTAGTATTTGTACCATAGCGGTAATTGGAGGCCAAAGCTGAGCATTATTTCAGACACTGCATAAGCTTGTCACAGGCGACAGTGCCTGTAGTGTGTACTCTGTACATTGGGCCGAGGTGCCAGTGTTTGCAGGTGGATCCCTTCACATCCCCAGATGCCTAATGCCTCCTCCTGACAGGGGTAGCTTTGTGTCCTCTGAATCTCTGCCAAGTAATGTGCCCTCTCATTCAGAGCTCACTGTGTGTCTCTGCATCTCAGAGATCTGAGGAAGACTTCTGGTGATGTATCTTATTTAACACAATAGTGGAAATAATAAAAGGAATCAGTTCCTTAGGAAAATGGAGTTTTGCAAGTATCAAGTCCTCATCCAAGTTTCCTCTCTCCTTCCTTGTGATTTTTGCAGAAGAGAGGGTGAATAGGAAAAACAAGTCTTGTAGCTGCACATCATGACAATAGATAATAGAAGTTTTAGTGGCCTTTCCTGTCTTAGTGCTGGCTCTCTCTCTCTGACAATTTGGGCATGCTGACTAAAAAGGATAGAAAGGAGAACTGAGCTTGTACAAAGGAAAGACAGAGTGTACCATACTTAAAGAAATTTAGATTAGAGTCTTCCAGAGGAAAATGCTTTTTTTATGAACCAGCTTTGCTTTGCAGCTCTAAAAATCTATAGTTTTACTTGTCATGTCTGGACTACATTAGTGTCAAGAAAGTGCTTCTCAAGTAAAGTATGCTTTTGAATTTATAAGATGTGGGATGTGATACTGTTCCAAGTGACATCTGTTAGAGCTTCTCTACCTGACATTATTGGAAATTATTTCAAGCATGGTAGTAATGGGAAGAACCTGTTTGCTTTTGTATTCTCACTTAAAATCTTCTTATGGTACTATGAATAACCTGCTTTCCCTGCTAATTACCATTTTTAGGTACAAATCCATCACTAAAGACCCAGGTCTGTGCTAGCATGGGGCTTGACCAAGCCTTGATAGAAAGTTATGCTATTGCAAGCCAAAGAAGTAGCCATAGATCTCTTTCATGTTTTATGAGCTCCCGAAGTCTGGTAGTCTCAGGTTTGCCTTCTACCTTCAAATGTACTTTTTTTGTTTGGAGGTGGGAAGTGAGAGAGAAAGAAATATAAAGAAATCAGACAGGTAAACAGGCTTTGCACAGGGATTTTTAACACACCATTGCTTTTATTTAAAGCATGCTGTTGGTTCTATTTAGCAACTCTGCTGCCAACCTCCAAACCCAATCTAGTTCAAGCTTCCCTTGAGAGTTGCATTTACTGAATCTGTGGTGAGTCAGAAAGCATTTCTACCTGCCTCATTGTGCTCCTGGGAAAAGAGGAGCTGAAGAGAAGAAGCTCTTTTGCCTTTTTGTGTTGAGTTCTGATTTGATTTGCTCCCACTAGCCAAACAGATACTATTTTGGGGGTGACTTCCTTCTGCGGCTGCCTCCATGACAAGCTGGTATTTCTCAAGAGGAGCCTGTTTGTTTCATAGCCTGTTTGTTTCATAGCAAATAGGTCAAAGATGTTCTTTTCCAGGCTGAGGTTTGTGTACCTTCAGTCTGCAGCTGAACACACAATTCATCATGTCCTTAAACCAGGACTATTTGTCTTCTTCCTGGCCCCTTCTCCAGACTCTATGAGTCCATACATCCTAGCAGGGTGTATTGCATATGTGCAGAAAAATATTGCAGATGCTGTCCTGAAAGCTGCATGTAATACTAAATGCTAATTTTTCATTGACAAAAAAGAATGCAATACTATTTGATAAGAACTTCAATTTTTGACAGGCTTTCCATGCCATGGCAAAATCAACCTCTTTATGTTAGTGATAGATGTGATTCTCCTTATCCTAAATATTCCTTCTCTGCATCTCACCCATCTAGAACATGTATATTGAAAATGCATTGATTCGTGGGGAAATTCTGAAAATCTTTTCTCTTCCCACCCCAGATATGGATCTATTTTAGCATTAGATTTTAAAAGATGGGGTGGAAAATGATGGATACACCAAAATAAAAGGAGATAGAGTTGCTACTCAGGCCCATTCCTTATTTATCAGATGGTAGAAAAAATCTTTCAAGTATTATAGCTGCAACTCCATCATCAATTCATTTCTTGAATCTATTTTGATCCTGCAAATGTTTCATGTTCTTGAGGTGTCTGATGTAAATGAATGTAAAAAGAATTTAAATAGGTATTTAAAACCAACTATTGATGTATTTTACCTTTACTACTGGTATATATAACTACTACAAATTTCAGATGCAAAATTTTGCTTGAAGATGAGACAGTGGAGGGGACTGTATTTCAGAGGAATATTTATTTTGTAATTGTTTATCATTCAGAATGATGCTGAAGATAAACTAATACTAAGGGAAGAGGGAGGGAAATTGTATTTTTACTTGTGTAGGATCAGTCTGCTTGTATTTATGGGAGGTGATCTGAGGATTGTTCTCAGAAAGAAAGGGTGAGGGTTAATATATATATACACCCATGTGCAGTACAATAAGTTATTTAAAAAATATTGAATAATAAAAAATTTATTTAATAAGGCTTGTTAAAAGCACCCAACTTCTTCCAATGATTTGTACTATATACAGAAAGACAGTATTGAGCAGCGAAATAAATTGTATTCCTTAATGCATTGTTTTCTTCTGATATTTTGATTGTCACATGCATTTGGATTTGCTTCTTTCTCTGATTGTTTTGTGTGGGCTTTCAGCTGGTGCAAATGTGCAGTGCTTCCCCACTGTTCATATTTTAGCTGTGTATGGACCTGTTGAGGAGAAAGTGTAGTTAAATATGGTTGACTTCGCTTTCCCATTATCTTTCCATTTCTGATTATTTTTTTAGCATGCTAATGTTTTAAAGGTGGTAGGTAAGCCTTTTTGTTATGAACCAGTACTTCACATATAGCCAAAAGGTCCTTGTCCAGCAATCATCTTTGAAACCAATATTTCTATTCACCATGCCAAGCTCTTCTGTCATTGGGGGATTTATGTGTTTCAAATGCTTTGCCAGACTGAGGTTTAAGAATTAAAGAAGCACACCAAGGGCAAGACATTGTGCCATCTCATGCCCTCTGCAGCCACTCTTGTCAAGTCTGTTTCCTCCTGTTCTTCCCAAAATGATGGTGCTATACCTTATATGGTTGTGCTGACACCAGAAAATACTGCCGTCAGCACAGAGTGATGTAGGATTGCGCTTCCTATGTTTAAAATGATCTTCCATTTATTCTATCATTGCATTTCCTAGGACACTAACCAGATATCTTCTCGGCCTGTGATGTGATGTCCTCTTGGTAGAAGCAAGTTATTTTGAGGCTTTGTTCAAAGATGAAGCTGGGTCCAAATGATCTCTTTGATGCCTTGCACAGCTTGTTCTTTAAAAGTTTAAAGTAATGTTGCAAAATGCTGTGCTCAGCTCTGGAGTCCCCTGTCCTGAAGCAGAGTTGGTACTTCTGGTGGCTGGCTTTGGTTGTGAAGTCCCATACTGGTTTTGACACCACAGTATTATTAACCATCAGTGCTGAATGTAGGGGAAGGCTACAAGGGAATTGAAAAATCCCAATACTTAGTAGCCTGAATCTTAATTTTTGTTTTTGACATCTGATAAAACTTTATGAAGATGAGGTGACTCAGAGCAACATTTTAAGACATGGACATGTGTTGCCGTTTGGACAGCTGTCTACCAAGAAAGGCAGGAGCCTCCCTTGGAATGAGAAATGTAAACCCCCTTCCCTCCGAATTAGTAGTATTTTGAAATTAAGGGGCTGTCGTGGGATGTGTTTTTTCTCCCATGTCGGAGGACGTCTGCATTAGGCAACAGGACCTCTGGTCTGTACTGATGAGATTCGGAGAGTCTCTTGGATGTCCTGCAAAGTGTCTTGGAGAGTGCCTTGGAGAGTGTCTGCAATCTTCTGGATTTTCTGAGGCATTTCCTCAATCTTGTCTTCCACTTTCTGCACACGCTCTGACAGACTTGACCCTACTGCTGAGACTGCTGAGATTTTGGAATGTGTTGGACCATGCATGGTATCTGCATATACCCAGAGCCTCTTTGTCATAGAGAGCACAGTCTCATTCTCCACATTCCAAATCATCATTACTAAAGCAGCAGAGTATTCTTGTGGCCCAAGTCGGACAAGCTTTAGCCACATCAGTGGTGTACATTCTACCATATCTGGACCTCTAGTTGTTGGATGATCTGAGAAGATGATTTCTACCA
>VZRX01018311.1:0-10330 GCA_013398075.1 Notiomystis cincta | reverse complement strand
AATAAAATAAAATAAAATCTGTTTCTAGCTTCCAGGATGGTGGAAGTACAAGGATCCAGAGGGAGAGGAGATCCCTGCTCCACGGCATCCCGGACCCCATCCCGTGTGGATGCTCCATGCGGCACCGTCCCCGCTGTCACCCTTAGAGCCGTTTTGCTTTGTTTTGTTATTTTGCTGATTTTTTTTTCCTCTTTCGTTGTGAATTCCCAAGCTCCCTCTGCTCCAGGGAGGAGCGGGATCCACCCGGCCCCGGCACTGGAAACGGGGCTCGCCGGTCCCGGGGTGCGCGGCCCCCGCCGGCGCCCACGGGAGACTTCGGGAAGGTGGATTTGAGCCGGGGCCCGGCTGGCCGGAGGGGTGAAGGCTCTGCCCCGGCAAGAGCCGCCTCCCTTCCAGGCTGAGTAAGCGGCTGCTCCTGCCAAAATCCAGCACCGACGGCCGCGGTGGGAATTTTGGGGCTGCAAAGAGCGTCACTGGAGGTGCCGCGCGGCTCCCGGGCAGGCGGGAGGTGTTCTAATGAATTCCTTAATTAGGAAGCTGGAAGAGGCGCTGCCCAGATGTTGGCTCGGGATCCAGCGGTGGGGGCGGCCCCGGGTCCCTCAGCAGAGCCCCTCGGGGACGGAGGGATTTGCGGTGGCGGGGGGATGAGCAGCAGCGCCGGGCAGGGTGTCTGGCCAAGCCACGCTGGCGGCTCCTAAATCCCTGCCGGGACCCGGGCTGGGCACGGCCGGGGGACACGGAGGGGTTAAATCTCGCCGCATCCCGGGAAGAGCCGCCTCCTTTCCAGCCTGAATAACCCCAGCACCCTGCCAAAATCCCCGTCCAGGATCCAAACTCCTGCTCCAGGCCCCCAAATCCTGGGATATTAACCGTAATCCAGGCAGAGGGTGCCTCTGGAGGAGCGACGCTCCTGCCTGGTCCATGGCCTGCAGGGACCTGGAGCAGGGGATGCATCCCAGCCTCGAGCCGGCGGTGCCAGCGCCCCCAAATCCCTCAGGACCTGTCCTGGGACACCACCCAGCTCTCGAGGTTCCTGCTCTGGCTCCAGCCTCTGCAGCTCCATCCAGCAGCTCCAGCATTTATTTACAAGTGGGATGGGAGTTTTGCCTTTGCTTCCCTTTATTTTTAAACTTATTTATCTTTATTTTGGATTTCTGACTCATCTCCACCCGTTGCCGGGAGGAAACCAGAATCAAAAAAGTCCCTGCTATCGTTTGTATCAGCTGAATAAAATCCTCCCCCAGGGAGGAAAGTCCAGCAGCAGCTCCAGGACCCAGAGCTGCTTCTCCTTCCCCCAGTCTCATTCCTACAGAGGAGAAAAACTCAAATTTTCCTCTTTTTTTCCAAACCACAGCTGGTTTCCAGCTCTGCAAGCACAGAGCCAGGCCTGGAGCTCACAGAGTAGGGGGACAGAGAGTGATGGGTGCCCTGCATGCTCTGTCAGCCTTTGGGGTGCCCAGCCCCCATTCCCATGGGATGCTCCATGGGGATGCAGCACTCGTGGGGCTGCCAAAAGAGGGGAGGATGCCAAGGGTGTCCTGGAAAGTGTCACATACCGGGCTGCCCTGTTAATTAGGGTGCCTGGTTAATAGGGGTGCCCTGAGATGGGGGTGCCTCATCAATGAGGGTATCTTGGGGACAAGGGGGCACCCCAGAAGTGAGGCTCCACAATTAACGTGGCTGCTCTGTTAATGAGGGTGCCCCAAAGATGAGGGTACCCCATTAATAAGGACACCCTGAAGACCAGGTACCCCAGAAGTGAAGGTCCCAATTAATGGTGCTGTCCCGTTAATGAGGGTGCCCTGTTAATTAGGGTGTCATGGAGGGGGGAAGCCCTAGAGACAAGGGTGCCCCTTTGATGGGGGTGCCTTGAAGATGAGCCCCCCCAAGATGAGGTTCCTTATTAACGTGGATGCCCCATTAATGAGGATGCCCTGAGACTGGGGTGTCTCGTTAATGAGGGTGCCTCATTAACGAAAGTGCTTTGGGATTGGGGTACCCAGTGCTGCTCCTCCCTGGGGTGGTTCCATGGCTCTCCCCTCGTGGTGGGAGGCAGGAGGCCAGAAGGTCCCCAGATCCCTCCTTCAGCCAAACACTCCCAGCCCAGCTGGAATGTGTGAAGATTCGGGGAGAACACCCAAAAGCAGCATCCTGGGGCTGTGAGGCTGGGCTGTCACTCTGGCATGGGAAGCACCTGCCTGGACACCTCCAAATCCAGCCCCTTGCAGGGGAAGGCCAAATTCATCCCCCTGGATCTGCTTTTCCCTTTCCAAGGGAGAAGTGCTTTGGAGAAGGCCAGCTGCATCCTGCCCTGGGATCCCTGGCAGCTGAGAGGACCCAGCTGGTGCCAGTCCTGATACCAGGGAGGACAAAATTGCCTCCCTGGCTCAGCAGAAAGATTTTGGAGGCATGAAAAGAGGCTGTTGGGTTTTTATCCCAATCCTAATCCAAATCCCAACCAGAATCCATCTCTCTCTTGCAATGAACTCAGGTCCTGCTCATTCCCTGCACATGGAGGACCCATCAGCTCATTTTCATGTTCCTGGGTATGGATTAAATTTATTCTTTCTTGAATCTGTATCCTGGGGGTGATCCTGCTGCCGCCGTCTCCTGCTCTCCCCTTGTTTTTCCTCACACTGAAGTGAAGGTGCTGCTTTGGGACCAGGTTCCTCACAGTGACACAGAAGGGCTGCCAGGGAAGGGCTGATGTGAAGCCAAACCACCCTGGGATGTCCCGGCCAGGAGAGCCAGTGCTGGGCAGGAGGAACCGGTAGCTCTGAGTAGTTTGGGGTTTTCCCAGGGAGTGGATCCCAGCTCATGTCCTGCTTTTTTACAGCATTTCCAGCTGCTTGGGATAAGCAAGGGGTCCCTGCTCCAAATCCCACACTGGTCTCTGCTGCAGACAGGTGGAATTTTTGCATCCTGGGGTTGGAGGTGGGATCCAGCCCTAGAGGTAGAGCTGGGCTGTATCCCTGGGGTGGGCTCCGTTCCAGGCCTGTGCCCTTCTTAATATTTTAATTGTTTTTAATTCACATTTTTCTTCATGCATCCTGGTGGCTCCAGCCCTGGGGAGAGATGAGGATCCAGCCAAGAGCTCTGGCCCTGGGGACATCACCCAGGGGTGGGAGAAGGACGATGTGACCCGTGTGGAAACCACAGACGCTTTCAATGTGTTTATGACTGGGCATGACTTCCTCTGAGTTTCACAGAGGCGGACTCAAGTTCTCCACAGGCACCCAGGGCGTGTGATGGGTGAGGGGTGAGCACCCACGGGTGACAACCCCTGCCACGACAAGGGTGGCTGCGCTGCTGGGAAAGGCAGAGGGGGATTTGGGGAGGTGGATTGCAGCTCTTGGTGTCCATCCCCGCATCCTGGGATGTGTGTGGGCTGGGAGGCTCAGCTGTCACCCCAGAGTGATGCTCTCGTGGAAAGGGTGAGTGGTGCTGGCGATGGGTCACTCTTATCCCCAGGAAAAGCTCGGGCAAAAGTTACTCTTGAAAAAGAGTAGAGTTTCCTCTTTTCCTTCCTCGTCGCAGGCACGTGGTGGTGAGGTCATGGAGCGCTGGGCTCACTGCAGGACATGCCTCCGGCTCCGCGTAATCCCGTCCCCAGGGCCACAGCCGGTTCTGGCCAGTGCAGGGGGGGCCTTTCGGGGCTCCCGCTGCCCTTCCAGCCCCACTTTCCCCCGGGTCAAGCCACCACATCCTGAGCCAGCCCTCGGGCTGCTGCCTCCCCTCCCGCCGGCTTTCCCAGCGCGGTTTCAGTATCCCAGAGGCGAGCGCGGCTTTGCACTGAAAATCAGCCCCAGATGTGGCGCAGCAGCCGCTGCCACGAGCGGGGATGGGCAGGGCCTGGGGACGTGGGGACAGCAGGAGGGACCTGTGGGGTGCCTGGGGCCAGTCAGTAGCTCCCGGGGGTTTGTCCCACCTGTCGGGTGACTGTCCTGTCTGCAGCCGGGTGCTCCCAAGGAAGGGGGGGATAGGGACACCCAGGGGCTCCCCAGTCCTCGGAGCAGCCATCAGCCCTGGTATTTGGTGCAGCCTCAGAGGACACGGGGTGATTCCTGCAGCTGCCCCATCCTGGAGCTGGTTTTTGGGAAGCAGGATGGCTTGCTGACAGGAGCCAGGTCCCCATTGCTGTGCCACCACCCTCCACCAGGAGCTGAGCTGTCCCCAGGGGGTGGCACAGCCCAACCACGGGGACATCGTGAATTTTAATAGCCCATGATTGCTTGGGGACCTCTCAGGATATGTTGCCCGAGGTCCCTGGCTGAGTGTGGGGCTGCTGGCCCTGCTTGGGGCTCTGGGGCGGGAACCACACGCTAATCAAAAGAGGGTGGAAAACTCCTGTGGTTCCTTGGAAATACCGCAAGGCTACAGCAGCCCACACCAGCTTCCAGATGTGGCAGCAGCAGCCCTGGGATGAAATTCTGATGGATTATTCTTAATTACGAGTGCAGGCAGCAGCAGAATGACTCTGCAGCAGTGCTGGACGGAGGAGAGCTCTGGAGCCCCTTCCCCATGGCTGGAAATGGGTTTGGGATGGCGTGGCTCTGCCTCACGCTCTCCTTGTTCAGCTGGGACTTGTCTGGCTCATCTAAGGCCCTAAATTTGCACCTTTCCAAGATCTTTGGTTCATCACATTCCTCTGGGTGTGAGGAATTGTGCTGGGAGCTGCTGACTCTCCAGGGCTTGGATGTCCTCAGTGCCCTGGCCCCAGTCCTGCATCCCAGCCCCAATCCCACATCCTCTCCCTGCAAGCACGTGGACCATGCCCCATACTCAGGCTCCAGGTGAGGGGTCCCCTGAGCATCGCCCACTCTCTGGGGCCACAAGGCCCAGGCAGGGTTTTTATCAGGTTTTCTCTCTCCAGGCTCTCTGGGCACGGCTGGGATTCTGTGCTGCTCCGAGGATTCCGAGGGGCCCGCGGAGCCGCTTTGCTCCCGGGGGCCGCAGGGCTGCCGGGCGGGATGCTGGGCGGAGGCGCAGCAGCACATGCCAAGATGCATCAGCCTGTGTTTTTCTGGTGGTGGCTGAAGGTTGTTTGTGCTGTCCCAGGGATGATCCAATGCTCTTGGCGTAGGTGCACGAGTGGGCCTTCGGGCACAGGCACAGCTGTCGGCCGGGAGCAGAGTGATCCTGGCTACCCCAAAACATCTCCTGCCCCAAACGTGCCTGCAGCCCCCTCAGCTGCTGTGGGACATTATTTCTGACCAGTTTTGTACAAGAAAAATTTTCCAGCAATCCTCAAACCACCCCCCTGCATCCACAGCACCAATGCTGCCCTGAGCTGGATGGGGCTTCTGATCCCTGGATGAGCAGGGAAGCAGCTCACCTGCTGAAGGACCATTAATTTTTGTTGGACAGAGCAGCAAGTACGTCAAAATTTGAGTCTTCAGGCACGTAAAAGCAGCTGGAGGCATTTCACCCCATCCCTGCGAGCTGCTCAGCTCCGTTCTGGCATGGGACAGAATTGTGACGAGTGGGGGGAAGAGGATGGGGAATGTCCCCTGGGAGTGACGATGAGGCCACCGAGATGGAGACAGGAGCTCCTCGTCCAGCTGTGAGGGAGATGGGAAAGGCCGGATTTAGCAGCGGCGCTGGCTGGGAGCGTGGGAGCGGCAGGAGCAGCGGGAGCAGGATTTTCACCGGCACAGCTCTGCCCCTGCTCCCTCCTGATGGGTCCCTTCCCATGGTGCCAGACCTGGGCTGCCTGGATCAGGGGGTTGAAGCCGATGTTTGTGTCACATTTATTTGGCTTTCCAGAGCCGAAAAGATGCTTTCGATGAACCTGAGTGGATTGCAGAGCCTGCCCAAGCACAGTGTTCAGCTGGAGAAGTTTTTTGTGAGCCCCAAATGCCTCTTCACCCCCTTATCACCACCTTCACCCCACCGGCCTTTGCAAATTCAAAATCTCCTGTTTTCAGCCCAAAATGAACCCTTTGGCCCCAGCCAGGGCTGCCAGCATGGCTGAGGGGGCAGCGTGTGTGTCCTGTGGCATTGGCAGCTCCCCCAGGAGCTCCATCTCTTCAGAAACCAGCCTGGACTTCATCCCTGGGATGAAGTGCTGGGAATGGGATGGATCCAGGTGTGGAGCCTCTGGCAGCTCTCCTATGTGTTCCATTCCTCCCAAAGCAAACCTTAACTTCATCCCTCTCGCAGGAAAGGGATGGATCTAGGTGTGGAGCCACAACTGGCTTCCTCAGAATAAGCATGCCTCCAAAACCTGCCTGAACTTTATCCCTGCCTTGGGAAGAGGCTGGATTCAGGTGAGCCACTGATATTCCAGGGATAAACCTCTCCTGGCATCCCTTACCTGCCATCACAGCCCATCTGCCAGGCAGGGCTCCAGCTCTCCTAAGGGCACCCTGGAGCTGTTGGCAGGAGGGAGGAGGCAGCTCTGCGGTGCTAAAATCACTGCTGCTAATGAAAAACAGGCTCCAAGCAGCCAAACAGCTGATCCATGGCCGCGAGCTGAGTAATGCCTTGAATTCCTGGCAGGAGCTGCTTCCTTTTGGGAGGCGAGGGCTCCTTCCCCGACAAGCAAGGCACTGCTGTCCCTCCCTCTCCCCATTAGCTCCCAGCTGCCCCTCAGGGATCAGGGAATGCAATGACAGAGATTACACAGCGCTGAGGTCTGTCCAAGCCTCTGTCTGTCTATCTGTCCATCTTTGTCCCCCTCCATCCGCAGTGAGGAAGACGATGGGCAGAACCCCCACCGTGCCCTGTGAGAACAGTCCTTGTCCCCCAGGGTGACCCTTTGGCTGGCAAGGATGTCCCTGAGGGCTGGGGGTCCTCCAGACTTCAAGGATGGGTGCAAGCGAGGAAAGGAGCCCGGCAGCTCCCAGAGCCGGATCCCGCTGTCGGGTGTGGAGCAAGATAAGGCCGTGACTCAGCCTCATCCCTGCTCCCCCTCCTTCCCAGCAAAGCCCCGCCGGCACCTGGGGACCCGGGGGTGCAGCCGGGGCCGGGGCCCCACGTCTGGGTGTCCGTGCTGGAGATCGGGGCCAGTGGCTGATGTAAACAGCTCCGGCTGCCGATAAACAACCGGCCCGGCGGGAGCACAAACGGCTCCTCTGTTCTGGCTCTGCACGCTCCCCGCGACGCCCCGGCAGCCGCCCCACGGCCTCGGCGGCTCCAGACACCCAGCCCAGCCCCGTGCAGGTGGGTGGCACAGGGCTGTCACCCCCTTAGCCTGCAGCCGGACCTGTGTGGGGATCACGTTCCCAGTTTGGGGCCCGAAGTGGGGTTTAGTCCCTCGGACACGTGCTGAGGTCAGGGCCAGTGCTGACTCCGTCCATCACACGGTCCGAGGGCTGTGGCGTCCCCAGTAAGGCTTTGGCACGTCCGGATGTCACCTCGTTCCTGGCCGTGGTGACAGGCAGGAACCCTCCGTGGGTGCTGCCGGTTCCCCCAGCATGGCACTGAGGCCTGGCTTCCCTGGAGCATTCCCAGGCTGTTCCTCAAGCTGCCCCCACTCGTGCCCAGCTGCTCCTGGTGGTCCCCTCACTGTGGGTCAGGACCCTCCCTGCTCCAGCTGGGCTGAGCTGGGACGTTCCAGAGCTGCATCCACCCTGCACTGTGAGCTCCGGGTGATGCCAAGCAGGGAATGGGGCACACTGGGCACCCCTGTTCAGGGTATACTGGGGATGCTGGGGAGTCCCCTGGAGCACATGGACATGGCACAGGGTGGGCACCGTGCTGTTGCCACCCTGAAACCGCTGCCGGTGGCACCTCGTGCCCCTGTCCCCTGTATCTCCCCCAGACTCTGTGGGTGCCGGTGTGCAGCTGCCTGGGAGGGCTTTTGGCTCTGGCTGCATTCCTCGGTGGAGGGAGGAGCGGAGCTGGAGCCGCAGCCACAGGGCTGGGGACATGCCGGTGACCCACGTGGGGCTGTCGCCCCTCTTTGGTCCCTCCTCACCACCCGGCACCCGCCCCTGGCATGGGCGTCCCCCCCCGAGCCCAGGGCTGGGCGCTGTCCGTGCCCAAGGACCCCCAGGCACATGCTGGGAGGGCGGGGGGTCCCCCGAGAGCCGCTGCGGTTGAGGACGGCCGGACCCCGGGTTATGATAACTCTGCAAAGGGCCTCTCTCCGCAGGCGCCGGACACAGCCTGACCCTGCGGTTCCCTCGCCCCAGCCTGGCCGAATTCCCTGTGCCTGGGTCCAGCCCGTGCTCTGCTCCCGAGGGTGCTGACCCTGTGGCGAGGGGGCTGCTGCCCGGGGATGCTCCAGAGTGTCCCGGTGAGGAGCATGAGAGGCAGGGAGGGGAGGAAGCAGGGGATTTGCTGTGGGATGAAGGCTCCAGCCTCATGGTGACATCCTGAGTCCCCCCCACTGTCCGCGGGCTGGGGGGGAAGTGCCTTCCAACCCACATTCCTGCACTCCTGAAGGAATGGCTGGGGACCTTCCCACGGGGATTTCCAGCCTGGGCACACATCGCTCCAGCTCGGATCGTGCTGGCAGGGTCCTGGCTCAGCTGCAGCACCCAGAAGACTGCGGGAGAGCATCCTGGCCCTTCCGTGAATCACCGGGAAGGAACTGATTAAGACCTTGCAACATTTTCCTGCTGGAAATAACTTTCTCCAGAGAGGCTGCCCACGGCTGGTCTTAGGATGCAGCTGGGGGGATTGGATATGCTACGGGTTTTATCCCTGCTTTGGGGCTTGCTGGCTGGAAAAAGCCTCCCAAAGTGAGGGTTTGGTTGGGATGTGCTCCCACTCCCACGGGGAATGGGAAGAGAGGGATTTGCTGAAGCAGGAGAATTGAGCTCCAGGGATGCTCTAACCTTGGCCATGGTGGAGATGTGGCTGCCTGGGGATGCTGCTGGTGTCTGCTCCAGGCCCTTTGGAGTCAGGAACATCCTGCCCTGCCTTGTCTTCAGCCCTGCATCCCTCTGTGCTGGGGCCAGCAGGCATGGGGACCCCCGGGATGCCCAGGAAGCCCCACAGCCTCCTCCCACCTTTCCCCCTTGGCTGACAGTGGCTGTGGGGGGAGGGGGGTAACTCCTGGACAGCACCAGCGTGGTGACAGTGCCATTGGTCCCTGTTTGCAACTGGGAGAGGGACAACCGCCCAAAATTTTGCCTCCCCCAATTTTTCCAGTTGGGTGTGGGCATGGAGCTGCTGCCACCTCTGCCACCCGCCACCAGCCCCATTTCTGCCCTGTGACTCAGGGATTTGGGCAGGTTTAGGAAGGGAGGAGGGGCAAAAGCCACTTCCCTGCCAAAAAAAAAGAGGCGGATGCTGCTCTCGCCCTCTGTCACGCATGAGGCGGATTAATATTAACCCGTCCCTCCATCCCGGCGTCCCTCTGTCCTGCTCTCCTTCTGTCCCCCTGTCCCACTGCCCCACAGCTTGTCCCATGACCCAGCATGTGACACTTTTCTGGTCCCCTTAAACAGAGGGGAATGAGTGTGCGGGAGATGAGCCTCCCATGGTCTCAGCGGTGTGAAAGGGTCTCACGCGCTGCCACTTGTCCCCGTGAGTCACGCCTGGTGCTGGCGTCACCCACCGTGTCCCTTGGTGTCCAGCCTGGCCTTCCCCCGCCGTGGGGGCTGAGAGGCTCTCGGAATAGCTTGTGGTGAGAAATGGGGATAATCTGTCAGCGTTTTGGGGAGAAAGGGGTTATTTCAGGAGGATGGCTGGTTCCTACCCCAGTGCCCTCCCTCCCTGGCCCGTCACCCTCAGCACCCTCAGATGTTTATCTGCTGCTGTTGCTAAGGGACATTGTGGGTGACAAGACCTGTGGCACCCATGTGCTGGTGCAAATCTGGTACTATCCTGGGGCTGTCACTGCTGTCCCCAACTCCACCCGGCTCCCAGCTCTTCCCCAACTCCTCTGCCAGATCACTGATCGCAGCCCTCCACTACTGGGATCAGCTCCCAGCTCCAAGAAAACCCCTCAGCAGCTTCTGCAACCCCAGCAGCATTTCCGGCCCTGGGGAGCAGATCCCGCTGTTCCCTCGAAGCTCGGATGTGGTGGCTGTCACCCACACGTGGCCCCGTTGTCACCATCCCCAGCTGCAGCCACATCCCACTGTGTTTGTGGAGCAGTTTGCTTTCTGCTTCCCGTCAGAGTGCCGAGTGCTTGGCACTGCCATGGATCACCTCGTGGCCACTAATCACTTCCAGTCGCCTGGAAAACAAATAGGCAGCGAAGAGGAAAATCCCAAAGCTGGGTATGGGGCTTGTTGCACGGCTCTGCTGGCCCCAGATCCAGCCCCTCACAGATCCAGGCACTTCCCTGTGCGTGGATATCCGTGCACTCACAGATCCCTTCTGCACACCTGTGCAAATGGATCTGCTTGTGCACATGTGGATCCATCTGTGC
>VZRX01018308.1:0-25695 GCA_013398075.1 Notiomystis cincta | reverse complement strand
GGCCCGGCCCGTCCGGCGGTGCCGCTCGTGTCCCTTCAGCCTTTTCTGCTTCACACTTCCCCTGCCCGCGCCTCGCCGCTGCGGCCGGCCAAGATGCTCTCTCTCACTAGGCCATCCTTCTCAATCTGGTACCTATCAAGCTAAATGAGGCATAATTAGGAATAATTATGACATGACATGGTCTGGAATGAGAAGCAGATGGGGCTTCCCCCAGGATGCACCAGGTTGGATTTCAGGGCCGAGAGAATGGGGACAGAGGGGGGACAGGGCGGCCTGTGGTGGTTTCCTACCTGTTGTCACCTCCACTGGAGACAGTGTCCCCTGTGACACGAGGACTGAGCAGTGAGACGCCTGTCCTGGCCACGCTGGCTGCTCTGCACTGGCTTTATTCATTCTCTGTTAGAAGAGTGAAGCAGCACCTGAGGCTGGCCATGTGTGCTGTCCCTCTGGCCCTTCTTTCTGTGCAGTATCAGTCCTAACTTTTCAGTAGCCTGTGGAGGTTTTCTCTAGGAAATGAGTGGAAAATGGAGCAGTGAGGATTACTGGCTCTCTGGTACAGGCAGAAACCTCTGGTGCTGAATTACTGGAGCTAGGAAGGTGTTTCCACACGTCCTTTGTGTCCCCTCTGAAGGACGCTCATCTGCTGTGTGTTGTAGGGTGGACTGGGACACGACACTGGAGAGGTGCTGGGCACTGCTAGGAAGAGGGATATTTAAGGGAAACAGCCTTTGGCTCTTCAGGTCAGATGCTCCTTTGAAAGGGCTTAAGAAGGGGGGACCATGTTTCTGGCACATTTGTTTGCCTTGATGCCTCTACAGGGCAGAAGGGAATTTAGGTCTAGACTGGAGGTGTGTGGCACAGTGGATCCACATGGATGTGTAGTGGAAGGGTAAGAATATGAATTGTCATGTAGGCATCCGTTTCTCATTGAAAACGAATGTCACCCACAAGAAAATCCAGGACTAACTAAAAGAAGCTATAAGCACTCTCTTTTCCCATTACAATAATATGAGATGTTGGAAAGGTTTTTTCCTGGCATTTTGCTCTGGTCATAAGAAAAATCTGGATATGTCCCCCTGAGGAGAGAGCCAAAGCTTAGCACACAGGAGGTGGTGTGCCAGGGAGTGGACTCCAACAGCACCTGAAGCACTGCCTTTAGGTGCCTCTTTGGCTCCTCGCTGTTGGGAGCCCAGACCTCAGGTCGGGTTGTTGGGATTCAGGACACGTGGCAGTAGAGGAGCGCTGTGCTGCTGTCCCCTTCACCTGTCCTCAGCTCTCCAGCTCCCAGCCGTGCCCCCAGGCGGTACCTGACACACAGAACGACTGGTTTTCTTTAACCCCTTTCTGTGCAGCCTTGGCTGCAGGGAAGGCATCCAGAGGGACAAGTTTCTTCCCTTCTTTCCAGGGTACATCTTGCTTATTGCTGAGAGGCATTTTTCACTTAGACTTTCAAGCAGCCATTCTTTAAGCTGTTCCTACTTCTAGTTATCAGAATTATAGATTTGCTCTTTCCAGCAAGAAGCCTTTTTTTTCCCTACCAAATGAAGGCAAAGCAAGAATTTCCTAAGTTTTATGGGAGATGGATAGGTGCACCCAGGAGTACTCAGGAGCTGCAGACTGGTTCTGCTTGGACATGTGGTCATCCAATGTCTGCTTCTGTTCTGCTAATGTTGCTCGTGGCATCTCCAGTACCTGGAGATTTCCTGGAGATCTCCATGGTTTGATTCAGCCTGCTGACCACAACTCTCACCTCCTTAGGGTAAATTAGTTAGCATTGGCTCTTCTTCGTTGTTGCAAGGTGTCTGCCATGTCTTATATGTAAATAAACAGCCCAGTTCAACAGTGAATTTGCATAATAATTCCTCCTAAGGAGCTGCCTTTGTGCTGTGATAGTGATGGCTGTAGGTTTTTAGTTTTCTGGGACTTGAAAGTTCTGGCTTTGCCAAAGTTGGTGGGCTTCCTGACATATTTCCTGACGAGTGGGAATGAAAAGCAGTATTTCTGATTTTTCCTCTGCAGGGAATTTTCAAAATGAAACTGAAGAATTACTTCTGGAAAATCAGTCTTGTCATCTCTGAGTTCTTTAAAAGTACCATACTGTTAACACCTTTTCATGCCAGAACAGTTGAAATATCTATTATTCTCATTTCATTTTCAAAACCACTAAAGGGAGGGTTTTTCTTAGAATATCTTGAAACCTCTTTTCTAGAATAGCTGCTTCTCTTTCTTTTATAGTGAAATATTTTAAAACACTGATAGAAAGGGAAGGTGGATTCATCTTGTTCAAATTTGCTCATGGAGAAGTTAAGCATTTAAGCACAGTTTGTCATTTGGGGTCCTTTTGCAGTCAGGGAGAGAAACATAAATCAACAGCATGATCTAGTGAGGTCATGCTGTAATGAGAAATACCTCCATCTCACAGAGCACTGAGTGAGTAGTACTGCCCTCTTCTTGTTTGTTTTGTGATCAGACCCACTGAATTGCCCTCTGGATATTTCTATTTCTTCCTTTTTTGTTACAGAGGGAACCCAAATGAGTGGTTTTGCCCAGATGCCCAATTATTAGAGACCTAATATTAATGCAATGAATGTTACCTCATAGTTCTTGTTCAAATTTGAAAAAGGGAATGAAATATTTATGTCATTTGGACATTTTCAAAAATGCCCTCACTGGTAAATGCAGTCATCAGTATGCTCCATACCCCTTGAGTCTCCATGCCCCTTGAGTGGGCATAACTGAAGCTTGGCTACTTCAGGAGATACTGCTCAGCTTCTCAGCGAGATATTGCTCATGAGCATAATGCTGTTGTTTGCTTATACACTGTGACACATGCTGTGTTCACACACACTGATTGTGCTCCCCTTGGGCATCCTAGATAGCACTTTTTCTGTGATGGCATCTTTCATCATGTCCAGTTCTAAGAACTATCTTTATCAGCAAGACAAACTGGGAAACATTTTGTGCTAGAATCATCCTAAGAATAGAAATCTGCTGGCTATCTATGCAAGATGCCTCCTGGGTTTATTGCCTTGTGGGGCCTTCAATCCTTTCTTGGAAGTATAGGTAGACATTTGCTTTGAAGCAGATCAAACTGGAAGACTCCTCTGTGCTGCTGATTCATGCAGCCCCACAGGTTACAGACTTGTAGCAGCGTGTGTACCTCAACCTTGCCCAGTGCTGGGTTCTGGCAGGACTTCTAGATGAGGGTACTACAGCTTTTAGTAACTGAGACAGTCAAGTCACATGAGTGGTGCTTGTGGAATGGAAATAATCTCACCTTCTCTGGACTGCTGGACATCTAAGGGTCAGCACCTGTAATTTAGATACAAATCAGATTCACAAAAGATATGTGTGCCTAAGGTAGTATGGCAATGTATGGCAATGCAAACTACTCCCCTTTCTTTGTGTCTTCTCCACATTTTGGTACTTGCCAGCTGATACGGGGACATGGCTCTGGTTGGAAAAGTTGGGAGGAAGCACAGCATTAAGCATTCACTAAGCAGGTAATGTAGAGGCTCCTGATTACTGGCCATTACCACGCTGGTTTTGTTCCCTTTCCTCCATCCTCAGTCATAGTGGCTGGTAGGATGTGCACCAGTAAGGATATTTGCTGTTCAGCATGTGGCTGAGTTTCACCCTGAGACCTCAGTTGTCAGCAGTTTAAAGATTAGATGCCACCTCTCTAAGTGAGTGTCAGAATCACCACAAAAATCACTGAGAGGTAAAAGACATAATCCCTTAGGAGCATCTCATTGATCCTCTCATGGTTCCCAAATAGCATGTAGTACTGCATGACTCTCTATTTCTCCAGATTAGTTGATTTAGTTACACATCCCTTGGGCTTTTCAGGGGGTAAATTTGTATCTTTGGAAGATGCAAGAGTCAAATAAAAGCTGCTCCAAACCAGACCAAACAACATTACTCGCTTCAGCAAAGTGCAGGTGTCCCCTGAGTCTGGAAAAGAGCTATTTCTGTTGGTCTCGCTGAAACCAGCCCAATTGCACTGTCTCCAGCAGAACTGTGTGCTATGCATGGAGATTACAGCTGCTGGCATCCAGCATGGGGTCTAAATGCTGCCCTGCTGGAGGAAGATCTTGAGTTTTTTCCCAACCCAGATGATTCCACGATTCTGTGGCCTATGTCTTCTCCGAGATTCAGAGCGTCTCTGATCACAGTCTCGCCCCAGCCAGCTGGTGAATGGGTGTGTCTACATACGGCACCCTTGAGAACTGTTCACAAATGCTGTGCATGTTGCATGACTGATGCTCTCCCAAGGAAGCATTTTCTTTTCTCTTTATTTGCTTTATTTCCCCTCTGCTCCACCTTCTACCCCTTCATGTTTTCTAAAATGTCTCTTGTTTTCTGATATTCAGTCTGTGAAGATGAGGTGGCTTGTCCTGACTGTGAAGGCATGGAGACAGCAGCCATACTACCAGGGCAGTGTTCATGGGCATTTTCTCCAAGGAAAACCATTGAGAACAGTTCTTCATCTTTTTGTTTGTTTGTTTGTTTGTTTAGTTGCATGGGAGGAAATGCAATGAATGGGGAGACTTGCCTGGTATTCAGCATACACAGTCATTTTGGTATGAATTAAGGAGTCGATTTCAGCTGGTCATTTCTCACATATATGCAAAGCCCTCTGGTGGTCATTGAACATTTTCTTTTCATTTTTTGAGTTTTATCCAAATGTATATGGCCATTTGTAAGACTCATGTTGTGTGCCTGTGATTTTAAGAGGGAATTTTGGAAATGTTGGTGTAACATTTTAAGAATAGTTTCCCCACACATTTTAATCAGTTCTTTTCAAGAATGATATTGTTCTGTTGCTCAGTAATGTTTACTTGGAAAATTGGCTTGGCCTGAGAAGTGCCATATTTACTCTGCAGGCAATGGAAACTGATGGAAGCTGTTGCTGAGCAGTTAAAGAAAATCCAGGGAGTGTTTTTGAGTTAGAATTAACTTCAAATTATCAAGTACTGAAACTTTGACTTTGCCAAAATCCTTCCTTTTAAATCTCCATCTTGGAACCAAATTTTTAACAGCTCTCTCAGAGTGGCTGAGTCTCTGGAGTAGAACAGGGGAAGTGATGAAAGAAGGGAAGAGGAAGGATACACGAAGTGCCATGCAGTTGTGTTGCATTTTCTAGATGTCACCTTTCCTTCAGCCTTCAGCCTTAAGCACTTTAGCTGTAGCAGCACCACTGGCTGGCTGGTTTCCCCAGACTCTTAAAAACAGAAGATTGGCTGTCCTTGGTTAGACCAGTCGGTTCCTCTTGATTAGACTCATATCTTGCTCTCGTGGTGTGCTGATCCCTGTAATATCAAGCTATGGAGTGCCTCTCTTTTTGCATCTGAAAACCAAACCTTCTTCATGCTGTTGTCAGACTGACACAACCACAGTCTAAAAGACACAATGGATATATCATCTCTGCAGATCCATCTGGAGAACAGGAGCTGCTCTCCTTAAGAAATCAAAGAATACAGACAATTATGATGTAAACACTCTTGATGTCTGTCATGCAGGATCTCTCATCTCTGTGTTGCTGGCACATCCCAGAAATCTCTGGGAGAAACTACCTTCTTCTGAATGAGTGGGGCTGTGATTTGTGTGCTCAACTGGATGGTGAAAGACAGCAGGCAGTGGAAATCTGGAAGAAAACGAGTTCCTTTTTTCTTAGCTGAGGAAGGAGGCAGCTGTCCCTTGTGAGGAAGAGGCAAGAGTCATCCTGGAAGGAAAGAAAGTCTGACTTACAAGAGGAAAAGAGCAAATACTGCTTGAGAGGGCATAGATGACCTTTTTGGTATTGAACATGCAGTAAGCTTTAGTGTGTGTGTGTTCATGTGCATACACACCCGGGGATCTTAAAAACCCGTTCCCAGGATGTTCAGACAAACTTATGCCTCCTTATCCTTGGGGGGCAAGGCAGCTGTGCAGTCCCTTTGGGGTGGTTGCAGGTGGGGTGCTAGGTGGTTGCAGGATGCAATATGAAATATGAGTGCAGTGTCCAAGGCCAGCCAAGGAGCAGCTAGAGAGGAGAATTTTGCTGCAGACTTGGGGTCAACCTGATGCTCCTGTCATCACGTTGAGAACTGCAGCAGGTTTGGATTGCTTGCTTTCTGGCCAGGTACCACCCCAATCTGATTACTGAAATGCTGTCAATTTGCACATAAATGGGGAAAAGAATTATTGTGGTCATTTATGAAATTTCACTCTGGCAGATAGTTTATATAAATTTCCTTATGACATGGGTTGAGTCTTCATCTTGTTGCTAAGTGAAAGCTGTAGGGGTTAAGAGGACACCTGGGAGCCAGGCTGTTCTCAGATCACTGTCTTGATTGTAATCTAAGTGATTTCTCAGCCACAATTTCTCTCCTGCATTGAATAGCAATAATAGTCATTACCTGCCCTGTCAGGCTGCTGAGACAATTGAATAGTTAATCAATTTGATGATGGCATGATATTGCAAGGCAAGCAGATCTGGGCCTGATCTAGCTTTGGTTGAGAGGTATGGATGATACAGTAGATGACATTAGGATCCTGTCTGTGACATAGTGCAAAGTTGATGGACTTGATGGCCCTTTTGTGATCCAATAATTTGTATCAAGCACTAGAGTTCCCTTCTTATCACAGGCTTGTTAGCATTTTCACAATTATATGGCTTGGTTTGAACTGATGACCTTGCATTTTTTTAGTCTCCTAAGCCAGCCCCTGATAGATGCTAAAAAGGGGGGGTTTTTTTCCAATCTCAGAGAGAATAAAAATCAAATCCCTACAGAACAAAGGACTTTGAAGCACCACAGAGCCATAGGTAGCCAGAGGTAGCCAAGTCAAGCCATTGGACAGCAGGAGGACTCTGAAAGCGTAGATTAAATTGCCTACTTGCTGAACAACCCTCCTGAAGAGATGTCACCTTTCACTCGGAGGTGGAAACTTTTTCTCCTCAGTGTGAGCATGCACGTGTGAGGGGCAGGCAAGGAGGTGGAGGAACAAGTCTAGTGAACACTACAGACTCCTATCAGGAGCTGAGTGCACTGACTTAAGCAATTTGTAGCAACTGAGATGATCTGTGCTGACTTATGAGATGCAGAAGAGGCTTGTGCAAGTGCTCTAGCACAGTTATCTGGAATTAGGGGCTAGTGTGCCACTGAGTTTTTCTGCTGGAGTCTGCAGAAATACTGTAAATTGCATCCTAAAGGCAAATTGTCTTATATTTGGAGATAGCAGTCTCATCCCAAGAATGTATGTTCCTTTCCCATGAGTTAAAACTGCAGAGTCCAACTCATGAGGAAAAACTCCATTTCTTCCCTCGCTTCCCCCATATCCCTGCACAATCCCGTTTCCTCACACTGATGAGAAGAGTTTGGTACCTGTCTTCAAAGTGATCTCAGCCACCCTCAGCTCTGCTCTCCCAGCTGCTGCAGGGCCAAGGGCTGCTGGAACAACTGCAGTGCTGCCAGCCTGGCTCCCACCAGGCAGGCAGAGCCTCTCTGTGTTCAATAAACTGTGCAGTAGCCTCAAGCCATTATGCTGTGACTGCTACTCTTATTGTGTGACATTGAGGTCAACACTTAACTGCATTCACATATGTGTCTCTGTAGGTCAATGCAAATCAGCCCAGGAGGAACTTTTCGACTAACATATCTGGAACTGGGGGAAAGTGCTGCTTTCACCTGGGGTACTGCCAGGAATTGCTCTTTGTAATCTGCTTCCCTCCTTCTGCGGCACGGAACTGGGGCAGTGCTGGGGGGAGGGCCCTCTTCCAGCTGAGCAACAACAGAGAATTTGGCCTGTGTGTGTTTTAGGGCAGTCACACTTGTGATGGTTTTCTGACAAAGCTTTTAATTCCTTTTATTGGTGTAATAATTGATCTCTTAGCAGTGCATCTTGAGATGCTGCCAGGCATTTCCAATGGGCTCGGATTAAATAGCATGCAATTCCTCCATTCAGCTGTGATAACACTTCTCTGGAATTATCCTGTAGATGAGATCAGGGTGAGGTAGGCTACCTCTGGCTTGTGTGTACTAATTCAGGGGAAATGGGAGCATCCCAAAGACATTGTTCAAGGATAACCTTCCCAGAGGGATATTTCTGCTTAATCCCTGCCACTTAGAATCTGGTTTTTATACCCTGCAATACACACAAAGCTCCTAAAAATTCCCCTCCATTACAAGATGCATGAATCCTGCTCTATATTTTGCTAAATTCTTAACCTGAATGACATCTTCCAGCAAGAAGTTCCACAAATTATTTAGATGCCATGTGGAAAACATTTCACTGTACCTGCCTCTGTCATAATTGTCATAAACAAATAATAATAAATCCCCTTCCATTTACTGCACAAAGCAATAGTTTTGTATTCAACTTCCTTTAATATTTATCTGTTGCTGCCCTCACTTATTTATTGCCTCTTGAAACCAAGCAAAGACAATTGTTATCATTTCTCTTTATGCCACAGTCTCTTTACTCCTCTAGGTTTTTGCCCCTCTGTTTCTAGTTCAGTTTCTGTCATGTCTTGATATCCTGGTCCCACTGAAATTTGAGGCAAAATGAGTGGATGGCTTTAGTAGTGCTTGGGTTTCACATTAAAAGCTTGAAGGTAGAGTGCTGTTTCAAGTGGAGGTACATCACAATTTTGTCTTCTGAGGGTACTTGCCCTCTTTCCAAGTTAATGATGCTACCACATATTTGGGTTATTTCGTACTCTTAGAGGAAGAAATGCCTAAGAGCTGTGATAACTTTAATTGCTTGTCAAGACATTTGCAAAAATTTAATAGTCGCTGCTGTTTGGCATCCAGAAAGTACACTCAGGTTCTCTAGGATGAATTATGCTGGAAGAAGTGAATTTGTCATCCTTACCAAAATTATCAGCTTGCATTACTTTCCATAAAGATAATGATTTCAACTCAGTTAAGTGATTTCTATTTTTTAGACCTGAAGTCTCTCATGCTCTCCAGTTAAATCCATCACATGCTTGGTTTTGGCCTCAGAGATGTTAGAAGGATGAAAACTTGCATTTACTGTGGTTAGCTCTTTTGTAAAGGATAGCAGACATTGCTGTGGGTGCCTAGGTTTCTATTTAATTGAGGGAAACAATGCTTGAAAAGGTACGGTTGGCTTCATCTCTGTGGTGTGTGAGACACAGAAGAATGAATCACCAGGGTGGAAGAATTACTTGCTTTTTTTTCCTCTGATAAGTCCCAGCATGGTGTCAGGCTGGAACCTGAAAATTTATAGCTTCAAACCAGCTGTGGATATGTGAGATGCCACGTGGATTCCCCATTCACTTGCAGGTCAGACCGCACGGCTGGCATGCCATGTGTGGGCTGCTGTGGATACAGGAGCACAGCTATTTAGGAATTCTGGGCTGGTTGTCTGGTCAAAACTTCCTTCCTCTTTCCTGGCAATCATCAGACTTTGGGCAATTGGTCCTTTACAGATTTGGAGTAAATACATAGTAAAAATGCTGATGAAGAAAAAGACAGGAATTAAATTCTCTTAGTAAAAGAGTCTGAAGGACAAAGTTTGATGTGCCTGTGAATGGGTATGTGAGGGTAGGAGGCTGCTGAGTTCACGATCTGTCAGATTGACCAGAATTGCTTCATTGTCTCTTCTTATTCCTCTCCTGGTTGGTACCCATCTGTTGTGTCTTGTCTTAGCATATTAATTTTGGCATGTAATTGCATCTCATCATCATAAGGAAATAAAAAGGCTTTTAAAATAAATGAGTGTTGGAATTTAACCCCATCCATAAAGCACTCCAGTCCTCTTACCATTCCTCAGCTCTGGCTGTCAGTCTTATTCCTGGCTTTGCTGCTCTGAGATACCTCTTGGTATTTCTCACCTCACTTGTCCAAGATCCTAACATTCTGCTCCTATCTTCCTGGCCAACATGGCTCATGCCACTGGCTGTGCACTGCCTCTGGTACTCCTGAGCAGAGCTGAGCCCTCAGGGGTGTGTGATACGATTTTTATTCACGGAGGTCTCCTCAAGCTGTCATTGTATTTCTGTTGAAAGGAAGTTGCCAGATAACAGATTTCTTTTTCAGAGTGAGTGGCTGAACATATTACTGTTTTCCTGCCCTTTTCTCTCTTGGTAGACTTCTCCCCATTCAGCCCCATAATGTCCCACAACCACTGAAATAGTGTCCCTCCTGGGAGCCTCCCAAGCCCCTTGCCTCTGAGAAAAGTGTTCCTCTTGAAGACACTTTTCTTGATCACTTGCAGATTGCCTGGGGAGGAGATGGGAATTGGTCACCTTTATCCATACAGGCTTGGTGAATTAACCCATCCTGTCAGCAACTTCCTCATTGTTGTGACTTACAGTGTGGAAAAAGAGGAGTACACAGAGAGGAGTGGGCAGCTGCCCCTTTGCCAAGCTGTCTTGAGGGCTTTGCTGACTGCTTTCCCTCAAGGCACCATGCTCTCACAGAGGAGATGACTGGTGACTTGCTTGTACTGTGAGGGCTTGGAGAGTCACATTATGCACAGAGGCTCCCAGGTATTGCACAGAGGCTGAAAAATGGAGATGCTGGCTCTGGAAGACTTGGTGGATTGAGAGGCTCCAGGCAGTGCCTTGATGCCTGAGTCAATTGGACTACATGTGCCCTGAGGGTCCTAGAAGGCTCTGAGAACCTTTACTTTTCATTATTTCCAGCTGGGAGTCCTCAGAGTAGGCTCTTCAGTCCACTGAAAGTTTGTGGTGTTGAGGTTTGGCCTCAAAAATGCTTCTGGGGGTTGTGTTGTGGCAGGGTAGACCTGTTCTCAGACACCAGTTCCCTGAAAAGCTTGTGTTCTTACTTAGCTCTGTCATTGCACTGCAGGATACTCTAGACTGTGATTTATGAAAACCCTTAAAGCTGTGTTTGAGCACTGGTTGGGGGTTGAGAGGTGAATTATACAATTAGAATTATTGTGAGGGGAAAATAATAATACGAGGTATATTTAAAACTGTGGAGAAATGAAGTGGGCGTGGAGTTGGGCAGGAAAATTAATGCAAGGTGCAGAGAGTATTTCTGAGGTGCTCAGATACTTGCAAGTGATTGTGTAAAAAAAAATCTGGAGTAAGCATTTGGTTGTGGATTCCTTTGTGTCTTTCATTGCTGTTTGTCACAGGGGATTATCTCTGCAGTGGAAGAAGGCACCAAAAGAAGATGGAGAATGTCTCCACTTATAGAAGGTCCAAAATGGTTCCATGTGCAGCAGGTGCAGGATGAGTGACAATTAAGGCTATGGTTTTGAGCAGCACATGCTGAAGTGCTCACACTGCAGCTGCATCCAGGATGGAGAAGGGCTGGCATTGGCAGGAGTAAATGGATTATGCACAGTGCTAAATACTGATGCTAGAAAACTGGTTTACTGTAGAGAGGGTTAGGATGAAAGGTGGGCTAGTCAATGGCTGTACTGCTGCCAAGGTGTGGCAGGACAAGGGTGAACGTGTTTCACATAGCTAACCATAGCTGGTTAGCATCTCTGGGCCCAGATTTGTTCCCAAGCTGTTGAGCCATCCCTGAACTCAGCTGGATCCTGTGGCATATCTTGTCCTAACACCCTCTTTCCAAAATAACTAGTGATACCAGGTCACTGTCTTGCTCTAGAATCCACAGATAAGCCAGGACTGTTCGGTCCTGAGCCCTGTGTATGACTGTTGGAAAAGAAATGAGGTAAGGGCTTGAAGGAGTTTTTAAAGCACTGACCAGCTTAAAGTAAGCATTAGTTAGAACAATGCAAAATTAGTGCATCTTGAGGAAAGAAATGTAGAGCTGAAAAGTCAAGTTGGCCCTAAAATAACAGCTAAGTACCTTATCAAAGTCTGTAGTCCTGTATAGTCACCATCAACCTCATTAATACATCATAATTTTGAATCATTTGCAGAAACAGTTCCAACTTAAGAAACTGAGACAGTATAGGGGAGATAAAGAATTAAATTAAGGTTAAGGATGCACAAATTGTTTTAAAATTGCTGGGTTTGAATTTCCTATCATGTACAAAGTATTTTATCTAATTTGCATCATCTTCCTTCTGAAAGCTATTGATCTGACAACTACATTGTTTTTTGATAAAAAAGATAAAGGAGAAGCAGGTACTGTGGACAAGACATGCAGCCATGTTGTTTGCTGACAGATCTGAAGCACATGTGTGGTCTGACATGCACGCAGGTGGGCTGGCTGCAGGCAGGGGCAGAGCAGGACATTTCCTTGGGAGTCAGGCTGCCCAGGGCAGCAGAACAGCAGGATCTGCCACTGTGAGAAGAGACTGGTACCATCCCCTTAAAGCAGTGGGCACTGTGAGTCTCTGCCTCCTTGCATGGCAGATGGAGCAGGTCAGCCTGGCTGGTGGGTGTGCCAGGAGCAGGTTTGGTTGAATTTGTTCTTTCTGCCTCCCTGGGTGAGGTTTGTCCTGGTACCGACTGTGGCCACTCTGCCCCAACAGAGTGGCAGATCCTGCATGGTCAGCGTATCATGTTTGGTGCTTTCACTGCTGCCCTGTGGGTCTGATTTCCTGCCAGGAAAGAAACCTTTTGTTCTGGTTGTCAGCACCAAATATTGCCTGTGCTGCTAGGCATTTTTGAACTAGCTCTGAACATGTCTTCACAGGCACACAGAGGCATGCTTGTACTTAATGCAACACCCATTAGTGGGAAAGAACACTCGGTGTAAACACTTACACACACAGAGCCATATGGACACATGCTTATTAATTGAAATCTCTTTGTTAGCATCCAAATCCCGGCCAATCTGCCAGTACTTAGGAGATGCAAGACTGGATTGCTTCCATTGTCTGTCACTTAAAAGCTGAAAATTATTTCACTGGCCCCTGGCCTTTGCTCCCGTATTCTTTGAGAAATAGCATTGACATTTTGTTTGAATGTACATGTGGATAAATTTATATTTTGTGGAGTATACTACATATAAGCTATACCTGATGCTTACTCCCATGCAGATGGTTAGCTTAAGGCATACAAATAATTTAAGTTGTCATATCCAGTTTAAGTGCCCAGAAACACAGAACTTCAGAGTGAACTCCAGAGAAAGGAATTTCTTCTTTAAAGTCTACTTTACACACTGGAGAACAGTCTTTTGATGATAAAAAGATTTGATTACCCAGGATATGTCGCAATAAAGTTTGGTGTGAAACTGAATTATTGCTTTGGCATCCCAAACAATTCACTGATAAGAGCACATGGTGCTTCAACACAGAGCCTCACTCATCAGGCAGAGTGGAAGCAGCTTTAGGAGAGGTCAGAGCTCAGTGGCAATAAGTACTGTGAAGCACAAAGCCTTATCTTAGTCCCTCAAGATGTTGAAAAGTTTGAAGAGAATGAGGTGGAAGGTCCCCAGACTGGACACAGAGGTACCTCCACATTAAGGCTCTTTAATGCTGTCAGGGCAATTCAGAGGAATGCCTGCTTCTGCCACAACTTTCTGTGTGATGTTTTGTGGGGCAGTCGGATTGCTGTGGCCATTGCTGAGACTAAGTTTGTGTGTGCCACTTTACCCTCTTATCAAACAAGAAAAGTTTTTGATGCAGCCACTTATAATGATACCTTAAGATCTCTCTCTGGTGTTTAAGATCTGGTCCTGTTAACAGGTCCCTGTGTCCTGCACTGTGCTCCATAGGCAGAAGATGCATCTGGGTCTCATGTCATGAGCACATACATCTCCTGGTCATGACTTGGGTGTGTAAAATTCTGCCCTAAAAGCCAGGTCTCCAGCAGCCTCTGTGGTGAGCAGCACCCAACCTTTAAAAGACCAAACTCTAGCCTCTCTTCTTTAGATTGTTCCAGAAGTTTTGGTCTGAGTGTTGTTGCTAAAAAATTATTTCTTTGAAGCAGGTAGGGAACTGTGGTGACCAAGAGTGGAGCAAGCAAGCCAAGTCTGGCAAAATCTTTGCCTGGTGAAGGAGAAAGTGCAGGGCATAGGGACTTGGGAGGGGTGGAGTGGCAGGGAAAACTTTCTTGCAGGCATTTTAAGTCATCCAGTTGAATCCATGCTGTGTACCAATGTCGCAGACCATAATTTTCCTGAGGACTTGGTATTTTGAACCTCACTATATGTGTTTGATCTGTCTTCCCTCTAAAAGGCCATCAGGAAGATTTGCCAGTGATTTATTGTGCCCATACTGGGGGGAGGGAAAGCAGATCATTAAGCCTCGAATACACCCTGCCATCTGGATGGGCTCAATGCGCAAGAAGGCGTAAAGTTGGGATGCAAATGCGCGGCACTTGGGCCTTAGCCAAGACAGAGCTTGTGCTCAACTGTTTCAAAGCAGATCTATGCAGACATGACTTAGAGCAGGGAGGGAAAGGGGCTGAAGTCAGCCCTTGGGGTCTGCTTTGCAGAAATCTATGGGAGCTGTGCTTTGAGTGCACAGAGGTTTTTCCATGTAGGCTATTGGTGTCTTGACAGAGGTACCTAAGATTAATTGATCCTTTTGGCACGTGTCTTTGTGTTCTTGTGTTACCTATCCAGAGGGTTTACATTTGTGAGATGTTTCCTGGTGTTCCCCAGATTGGGAATTGTGACCTGAGGTGACTGGTGGCTTGAGGAGAGGCATGCAATCTCCCTTTAACCTCTTTATGCAGGCAAGAAGATGAATACAGCTAGCTGTACTGAGAACATTACAGTGGGTTGTAGAAATACACTCTTCCCTGTCTGTCTTTACCATGGACTCTGAATGTGATGCTGAGCACGTCACACCCCCTCAACTTTTCAGCAGTGGCCACAAACTGTTTTGTATGTAGAGGCCACTGTGGTGGCCAGAATTAATGGTAGCATTACAGATTTTTAGCTGTGATCTGCCTATGAATCAATTCCCCTGTTTCTAAAATATCTGTGATAATGGTTTGGTTTTATAGGGGTGACTGGAAGACAAAAGTCCTTTTGAGTTTGGGAATGGCTTGATGGTGATAATAATGAGGAGAACTGAAAAGCCCAGAAGGGAAGCAGAGTTCTGTATTCTGTGCAGTGCACTGCTGGCGTGCAGATAAATACGGCCACAAGAGTGAATAACGAGGATAACCTCATCCACAGAGCACTTCTGTGTGCTGAATGAGGCAGGGGGTCCAGCAGAAAGGGGAAGAATATAGGATCAGTTAATTAAAACTGTACCTCTATTATTATTTCTGTTTCTAGAGTCTGGTCGCTTTCCACAATCCATTTGGTATCAAATCAGGGATGGGTAGGAACAAAATGTTTATTTTTAGAGACTCTTCTGGGGTTGAAACTTACATTTGATATCAAAAGCCATTTCCTGTCCATATTTGAAGTTGATATCAAGCTATTCTGCAGCAGTTGCTAGTGGAAACTGTTGATGTGTTGGTACACTTCCATTATCCATTGCTCTGCTCTGCAGTTTGGGAACTGGAAGGCGTGCAGGTGGCTTCATTTTAATGTCTATTTAAAGTGTAAATGGCTGTCTGCAGTGCTCTTTGAAAAGGCAAGGGCTGTTGGAAGCTTTCAACACTGGTGGGAGCTAAGAGTGCACATGTGACAGAGAAAAGTGGCAAACGTGATGCAAGATAATTGCTGATGGCTTTGAGGATTAAAGCGAGACTTTTGCCCTTTGAAAACCAGTGGGAGCTCTGGAAGGTTGCAGCACTGGGAAGCAAGAGGAATGCAGTCCCCAGGGAAGCAGTGTGGTGAGGGTGTGACAAGGCATGTATGAATCAGCCCACCCCTGGAAAGGCTAGGGATCAGACTGGGAGAAGGGTGCTTTTGGTTAAAAAATGTCAAGTGATGCCTATTTCGTGCCTGTTAATCTGGCTGTGTTGAAGGTAGGAATCTACAGAGTAGCCTTGTTTTGCTTTTTAGAAACCATCAGACATAAGATTTTCATAGACCCAGAAAGCAGAGATAGCATAATTTCTCTCTCTCATACTAGAAATCTGTCTTTCCAGACCTACTGGAGGTGACTTTGCAGCCATGTTTTTGATTTTTGTAAAGTAAGTGATGTGGAACTATGAAAGTTGAGGTAAATCCATGCATATGAAGAATGCTGTTATGAACAGAAATTCCAGACAGTGAAAGAGAGGAGAAACAAGTGCTCAGGGTCTGTGGCTTCCCATCCATTGCACCTTCTCACAGAGAGCTCCCTGATGAAAGAAGAGCTCCATTTTACTTGAATACCACTCAAATCAGTGACTCTGGGGAGAAGAGTAAATTTACAACATAGGGACATGGATTTGTTCTCTTAGCTCCATCTGGCATGACACAAGCAGGGCTGTGTAGTGTTTTCCACTTGAATTCCAAATAGATCTGACTCTACTGTGGCACAAAAGCTTTGCTGATATTTGGATACATGTGCAACACAGTCGAAATTGGCAAAAATTTAGGAATTGGTTCATTTTCCTGATTGTGGGTTCTCTGAGCAAGTAGTACTTTTATCTATAGCATATGTGTTGGCCAAAGTGACATTGTGATATTTATTATAGTCATGCTTCTCTACGGGCAAGCAATTATCCAACAGGGACCATTAGATTTACTGCACTGCAAATACAAACTTTGCTCTTATTGCATCAAGGTCATTGCAAATCTTCTGGTGGACACATGGCAAAAAAATAAAAAGATACTTCTAGTTGTCTCCCTGTTGCAGGGTTTCAAGGTCTCTACTGGGTGCCTGTGTCCAATTTTTCTGTCTTGGGTGTTTGAAACAGATGGACTTAAAGTGATGGACCTTGCCAAGCCTCTGCAGCTTCCACAGATTTCACTGGCAACTCATCAGGATTAAAATCACACCCCTGAAAGCTGGTTGCCTTAATACAGGTTTAGCTACTGATGTGCTGCAATCAATCTTTAGCAACCTAAGGCTTGCTCTTTGTGAAATTGTTTTCCCAAGATCCACTGGAAATGAAGGAGACTTAGCTAGAAAGGGGACTTAGGAAAGGGAAGCAGGAACGGTGGAGGTCCTAAAGCTCTGAAGTCTTTTCATCTTCATCCCATCCCATCCATTCTCTGCTTCCAGTCTGCTTCCTCAGGTCGTTGTTATTTCTTTGCCTCAGTTTCTCTGTCTGTACACAGCAGAGGGGTTAGCAATAACTGTAGGAGAAAAGGGCAAACCCATTTAGCTCCCTGAGCCCAAAACAGCTCTCAGTAGCCAAAGGGAATTGAGCCATGGTCATCTGTTTCGGCCTGATGATTCCAACGTTTTTGCTGATTCCTCTATAGAGTTTCCTCCTCCCTTTCCATTTGCCCTGTAGGTTTCTTACTGGTGAGAAACACTCCCATGATATCACCTCTTACGTGGGTCAAGATGCTGCATTTTTCCTTTTCCTGACACGCCACGGGCCAGCAGGGAGCCCATTCGAGGGCTGCCGAGTGGGGCTGGGCCATGCTCCCGTTCCTGAATTGCACTGTGATAAATCAGCCCTGTCGCTGGCTCGGGATGCCCATTCCACACAGAAACATTAATTCAGCAGAGGCATTTGCTGGGCTTGCACTGACCTCTAGTGACGACACGGGGGAGCAGGGCCTTCAGCCTCCAGCGGGCTGAGAGGGCGTGTCTGGCTCCTTCCATCGGTGCTGGGTGGCTCACAGCAGTCCCCTCCAGTTTTTGGCAGGACTGTGAATGCGAGCCTGTGGTTCTGCCTTGAGTAAGCGAGCCCAGTGATGAGGGTCTGACTGCTTGGTAGATGACTGCAGTGGCTCTCAGGTGTCCCAAACTCCATGTGCCTCCCTGATAAATTGCTTGTCCTCCCCAACCCCCCAGTGCAGTGATGGCCTTCATCTCCTGCAGTGTTTGTTCTTCCTGTCCATCTCATTCTCTCTCCTGTCCCTAAATCTGATACCCCACTTCTTTCTATTGCCCCATTCCTTCATGGCATATGATCACTGCCAATTTACCCAGAGGTGATCCTGAGTACTTCCTCTCTGCCTTTGATCTCTGCATCCCCTCCTCACCCCTGGCTCTCTTGCAGAGCCTGCAAGTCCTTTTCAGAGCTGGGATGCAAAGGGCCGGGGTTCTGGTTTCTTTGCCACGAAGCTGCTTGCTGTACCACATAGTGGATCATCCTCTGGGTGATGCACATGAAGCATCTCCTGCTTCTAATGCCATTTAGAAACAGAGCCCCCCCAAAAAATATGCATAAGATGTATTGAGGCTGTCTTTTGCTTCTCCAAGTCTGTAAATAAAAACGGTGAGAACTTTGGACCCAGTCCCTGGGAGCTGCTAAATGTACCTCCGGAATGCTGAGCAGACTCAGCTTTTAGGTACACCATTAGGACTTGTGGGCTGTCAGCAGTTCCCAGGGAGCCCTGCATTTCCCAGGAGCATGGGGGAAACCTGCCATGGCTGCAGTGTGAGAAGCACTGGAAGCCTCTTTCACAGCCCCCTCACAGGCCATGCCCTCAGCAGCACCCTTTGCTTTCTTGGCTAGGCAGCCCTGGGCTGTGCATTTAAGGTTTCTGGGCTCTGATAACAAGGCAGTGCCTCACTTGGTTGATACTCCTATCTCACATTACCATGCATTCCCCCATCCTCCCAAAGCCCCAGGAAATGCTCTTACTCACCGAATTACAGCTCAGCTATTCCAGCTCCATGTTATCATCACAGCAAGGCCCAAAAAAGTTCTGCAGTGAGCACATCAATGAAACAAACCTTTTATTTTGGTAGTTGCTCCCAGAGAAAGAAATAATCTATGATGCTCCACAAAACTCTACATAAAAGGTCCCATCCATTTGTGAGCACTAAAAGCTAGACTTCTGTCCACCTATACATTTATCTGGAAGGTTGACAGAGGCAGGAGCATCCCCCAAACCACCTTCTTTTGCACCTCTGGCTGTGTTACGTTTTCCAGGTCATCTGTTTGAGAGTTACCATATTCACAGGACAGAGCTTCACAGCACTGCCTCTTTCCTTAGATAGATCCAGTTCTGTCATCCAAACCCTGATACTGAAATTAGCCTGAGAGATCAATTGAAGCATCTTGGCTTCTCATTAATCTCTGCTGACGAGCGTGCTTTCTGTATTTGCCTTGAGGCATCTGCTATGGATTGACCCCTCTGGTCTCTGGCTAACCTGGTTCACATGAGAAGCCTGAGAGGGGGTGGAACGTAGGAAGGCTGCCAGCTACAGCCTTCCATGCTAGGCTGAGCAGAAAGGCAATCAGGTTTCCTGAGCACTGTAACAGATGACAAGGTGTATATTTATACCAGATACCCACATACTTTGAGTGAATTGTGCAACATGAGATTTGTCATCATGCATCAGATCACAGTGTATCTAATTCAATACTATGGTGCTGACAATGCTGGGAGAGCTGAGCTGCCTGCAGTGATGCACCTCACCAACTGTGCAATGCAGGAACAGAGGGTCTGCAATTAATATTCCTCCCCAGTTCCTCCAACAATCAACTGGTACCCTGACTGCTCTTATTATCTGAGCAGGCAGAGCTGCAAATATAAATAATCACAAGTTTAGGCAGCCTTCTAATTACAGATAGAACAACCACAGCATACATTTCTAGGCTGCCCCCTGGACTAGATATATTTTGAGTGGGATAATTCATCATCCTGATTTCACCTTACTTTCCTCTGTTAAAAGATTCCTGGGCTAGTTGCACCCAGGATGCCAGCAGTGAAGAGTTATTCTAGCACTGGAAGCAACCTGTAGTTTTCTACACCATTCCTGGTGTCATTTTTGATACCTCTGATGAGCTCCTCATTCCTTGCACTCTTGCTTTTTATTTAGTTTTGTTTGGTTTTGTTTTTTTGTATTTTGTTATTGGTGGTGGTGGTGGTGGTTTGGTTTTTCTCTGGTGTCTTTGCTGCAAGGGAGTGAAGCCATTCTTCTGCTTTGGGTGTGCTGGCAGTCAGCCACATTCTGTAAATGCAGCAGGTGCTGCTGCCGTTGTGTTCACAGTGCTGTCATCACCCTTTGATCAGGCCAGGAGTCACTTACTTGGCTTGGCTGGTTTGGGCTTCTGCCATTCACAGAGCAGGGCTCTCCCCTAGGGTGTCTGCAGTGGCTTTTGCAGCACACACATGAATATGTAGAGACAATTTCAAACCCCTTAATGTGACCGGTTATTGGGCTACTTCTTCCCAGCCTACATAGTGTGACTTTCTGATCAGAGCAAGAATGTCTCTTGTCCAAGAAGCTCTTGCCCATTCGTCTGTCCCTCATTTTTAGTGCTTTCTGCAGCAGATTTACTGTAGCCAAATGCCCTGAATTAGTCAGCTGTTTGTCTATGTAAAACACCTTCCTCCTTGCAGTGACCTGCAGAAAAGAACCAGGAAGGGGGAATCCTTTTGCTCTGCAGTTGAACCTCAGGTATGGGAATGTCTCCTCTCTGTTTCTTCTCTTTCAAAGACTTCTTTTCCAAGTCCAAGGACTCTGCTCTGAAGTACTGGAGTCAGCTGTGGTCCTGGGCCTTGTGAAAGTTGGTCCCTGGAATCCCTGCAATGCCTCTTGCAGGAGTGACATAACTTTTTGTCTCACAATCCATGTGGCACTGGGTCAGAGTCATTTTAGGCTGTGTTGAAGATGGTTTTTGAGCAAACATCTGTCATATGACACAACCAATAATGCTATTTGCTCCTGTCCTTATGTTTTGTAATTGATCCATATTTGCTGGCATCTGCTTTTCTGTTTGATGTGTTCTGTCTCAGTGGTGCCAAACGTAATTTCATGCCTGTGAGCCCCTAATATAACAGGATTCAGAAGATGGTGGCAGGAGGTACCGGGTGTAGAGCAAAGACTGTCTCATTTGGAATGAATTATACTTCAGGGACCAGATAACTAGGTTTGTCAGATGCCAGTGGACTCAGCGACTTTTTCCACCTGTAGATTAGGGTACTGATCCTTTAGTAGCCCAAGTGATTTTTTCAGGCAAACCAAGCTACCCAGAGTGACAGTAACTTTCACATCCTTTCTAAGCTATCAATGACACAAATGCTGTTGGAGACCACTGCTCAAAAATTGAGACCATGGCTTATGACCTGTCCTGGTCATGCCAGCAAGGCTGGCATTGCCTTGCCATCTTGTGAGGTATCACATTGTCACATCTGTACCACACTAGAAACAGGACACAGATACCAGCAGAGCAGTGGGTGTGCCCCTGCAAGCCTCGCTGGCTAGCTTCCCTCAGTACTCCATCCTCAGTGAGAGACACTGGCAGTGTCTCACCTGTCAGTGGTAGCCTTGCCCGCAGTGGCCAGATGATCCTTGGTTACCCTGCGCTTCTAGGAGCACCAGGAGGATGAGGAACAGCAGGACTCAGTGGCCATGGCACTAAGCAGTGCTCACAGCACCAAGCCTGGCAGAGTTCAAGAAGCATTTGGACAATACTCTCAGGCACATGGTGGGATTCTTGGAATGGCCTGTGCAGGGCCAGTTGGACTCAAAGATCCTGATTGCTTCCTTCCAACTCAGCATATTCTATAATTCTATGACTCCTGGAACCTCCTGAGACCAAGACAAGTGTCCACCCATGATACACTGTGAGCCCTTCCCACCCTCTGCTGTAAGAGGTCTCCCTCTGGTAAAACTTCAGCTCCTAAAGATTCATGTCACTGTTCTACCCTCAATTGCATGTCTTAGCTCTCCCTGAGGTAGATTGATTGATAAAGAAAAATTTCCTACAGAGCTGATTCTTGCTAGATCCTGCTTCACCTCACAGCTCACAGGTTGTGCCCCAAGTTTTCTGAGATCTGCCAGTGTCCTGGGCTCTGGACTCTTTGCTCAAGCTCCAGAACTGCAGAGGTGTTTGGCCAGACAACTCTAAAGAGGCAACAGATATACCAACTTGTGAGACCCAGACAAACACCTTGGTGATTTTGCTTTGGGACAGATGAGATCTGCCAGAGTGAGAAAGCATGTTTCCAGCTTTCCTGGGTGTGAAGCAAAGCCTGGCGCTGAGACTGAGTGATACCACTGCTCACACTGTCTGCCTGAGCTTGCAGGCAGCCTGAAACAGGAGCTCTGAGAGTTGTTCTGCTTCCTCATTCCCTCCAGAAGAGGAANCTCATTTGGAATGAATTATACTTCAGGGACCAGATAACTAGGTTTGTCAGATGCCAGTGGACTCAGCGACTTTTTCCACCTGTAGATTAGGGTACTGATCCTTTAGTAGCCCAAGTGATTTTTTCAGGCAAACCAAGCTACCCAGAGTGACAGTAACTTTCACATCCTTTCTAAGCTATCAATGACACAAATGCTGTTGGAGACCACTGCTCAAAAATTGAGACCATGGCTTATGACCTGTCCTGGTCATGCCAGCAAGGCTGGCATTGCCTTGCCATCTTGTGAGGTATCACATTGTCACATCTGTACCACACTAGAAACAGGACACAGATACCAGCAGAGCAGTGGGTGTGCCCCTGCAAGCCTCGCTGGCTAGCTTCCCTCAGTACTCCATCCTCAGTGAGAGACACTGGCAGTGTCTCACCTGTCAGTGGTAGCCTTGCCCGCAGTGGCCAGATGATCCTTGGTTACCCTGCGCTTCTAGGAGCACCAGGAGGATGAGGAACAGCAGGACTCAGTGGCCATGGCACTAAGCAGTGCTCACAGCACCAAGCCTGGCAGAGTTCAAGAAGCATTTGGACAATACTCTCAGGCACATGGTGGGATTCTTGGAATGGCCTGTGCAGGGCCAGTTGGACTCAAAGATCCTGATTGCTTCCTTCCAACTCAGCATATTCTATAATTCTATGACTCCTGGAACCTCCTGATGGAATGGCCTGTGCAGGGCCAGTTGGACTCAAAGATCCTGATTGCTTCCTTCCAACTCAGCATATTCTATAATTCTATGACTCCTGGAACCTCCTGATGGAATGGCCTGTGCAGGGCCAGTTGGACTCAAAGATCCTGATTGCTTCCTTCCAACTCAGCATATTCTATAATTCTATGACTCCTGGAACCTCCTGATGGAATGGCCTGTGCAGGGCCAGTTGGACTCAAAGATCCTGATTGCTTCCTTCCAACTCAGCATATTCTATAATTCTATGACTCCTGGAACCTCCTGATGGAATGGCCTGTGCAGGGCCAGTTGGACTCAAAGATCCTGATTGCTTCCTTCCAACTCAGCATATTCTATAATTCTATGACTCCTGGAACCTCCTGATGGAATGGCCTGTGCAGGGCCAGTTGGACTCAAAGATCCTGATTGCTTCCTTCCAACTCAGCATATTCTATAATTCTATGACTCCTGGAACCTCCTGATGGAATGGCCTGTGCAGGGCCAGTTGGACTCAAAGATCCTGATTGCTTCCTTCCAACTCAGCATATTCTATAATTCTATGACTCCTGGAACCTCCTGATGGAATGGCCTGTGCAGGGCCAGTTGGACTCAAAGATCCTGATTGCTTCCTTCCAACTCAGCATATTCTATAATTCTATGACTCCTGGAACCTCCTGATGGAATGGCCTGTGCAGGGCCAGTTGGACTCAAAGATCCTGATTGCTTCCTTCCAACTCAGCATATTCTATAATTCTATGACTCCTGGAACCTCCTGATGGAATGGCCTGTGCAGGGCCAGTTGGACTCAAAGATCCTGATTGCTTCCTTCCAACTCAGCATATTCTATAATTCTATGACTCCTGGAACCTCCTGATGGAATGGCCTGTGCAGGGCCAGTTGGACTCAAAGATCCTGATTGCTTCCTTCCAACTCAGCATATTCTATAATTCTATGACTCCTGGAACCTCCTGATGGAATGGCCTGTGCAGGGCCAGTTGGACTCAAAGATCCTGATTGCTTCCTTCCAACTCAGCATATTCTATAATTCTATGACTCCTGGAACCTCCTGATGGAATGGCCTGTGCAGGGCCAGTTGGACTCAAAGATCCTGATTGCTTCCTTCCAACTCAGCATATTCTATAATTCTATGACTCCTGGAACCTCCTGATGGAATGGCCTGTGCAGGGCCAGTTGGACTCAAAGATCCTGATTGCTTCCTTCCAACTCAGCATATTCTATAATTCTATGACTCCTGGAACCTCCTGAGACCAAGACAAGTGTCCACCCATGATACACTGTGAGCCCTTCCCACCCTCTGCTGTAAGAGGTCTCCCTCTGGTAAAACTTCAGCTCCTAAAGATTCATGTCACTGTTCTACCCTCAATTGCATGTCTTAGCTCTCCCTGAGGTAGATTGATTGATAAAGAAAAATTTCCTACAGAGCTGATTCTTGCTAGATCCTGCCTCACCTCACAGCTCACAGGTTGTGCCCCAAGTTTTCTGAGATCTGCCAGTGTCCTGGGCTCTGGACTCTTTGCTCAAGCTCCAGAACTGCAGAGGTGTTTGGCCAGACAACTCTAAAGAGGCAACAGATATACCAACTTGTGAGACCCAGACAAACACCTTGGTGATTTTGCTTTGGGACAGATGAGATCTGCCAGAGTGAGAAAGCATGTTTCCAGCTTTCCTGGGTGTGAAGCAAAGCCTGGCGCTGAGACTGAGTGATACCACTGCTCACACTGTCTGCCTGAGCTTGCAGGCAGCCTGAAACAGGAGCTCTGAGAGTTGTTCTGCTTCCTCATTCCCTCCAGAAGAGGAAATCTCATATACTGGCATGCAAGAGAACATGGTAGCTCTGCATTGTCTTAAAGAGGTGAGCTCTGATCCAGTGAGAAGAGCAAATACTTTTGCTAACAAATACCTGAAACACTAATGAAAAGAAAAAAACAAAACAGAGCAAACCTCTTTATTATAAAGGGAATCAGATTTTATTTTTATACCCACAAAGTTAAAAATAAGCATTTCAAAATATTTACAATGACTATATATGAAATAACCTTTGTTAATGAAACACCAACATACAGTACTAGAATATATCCACGAAATTGATAAAGTCTACATAAGAAGAAAATGTAACAGAAAGAGAGAGAGAGGTAAATAGCATCCATGCACAATCTGCACTAACATGTTTTCTTTATACTCTCTACCTTTTAGTTGTGAATGGAGTCACAGGAAATTTTGACCTCGTCTCTTGCAAATGCCTTTTGTGACTGAGATTCTTCAAACTAAGAGAAATTTGTGGGTTGCAGCAGAGCCAATGCCTAACTTTCCTATGCCAGCCTTTCACATGGGGACTTTGTGTTACAGAGTGGACTCAAAATCTCTCAGCAACCCTGGGAGGTAGCTAGTTTTATGGAAGAATTTGCCAGATGGAAAAGCACCGGGTTAAGTGGCTGGCCTAGGGTTGTGCAGCAAGGAGAAAAACTCACAAGCCCTGCTTCATCTCTCCTGATCTCACATTAGGGAATAAATTTCCTCTGCTAACCATGATCTGCTTTTGAGATGTGCTTTGTCACAAGATGAGGGGCTCAATTAATGTCATATACCAGGTGATGATGTGGGAAAAAAGCCCTGCCTGCAGACAAGGACTTGTCTCAGTAAGGATCTGCAATGTAGCAGTGCTGTTACCATGTTCTGGAGCTGAACAGAAGATTATTTTTGTGTAGACACACATCCAGATGATTCCCACCACTGAGCAACTGCATCCCCTGTAATTAGGAACCCCTGTATATCTTTACCCCTACACTTTCTCTCTCTCTCTCTCCATCATCCATGCCTGTATATTTGCCATTCCTACTTGTATCTTATTCAATCATGGGAGTATCAAATAGAAAACAGAACAGCAAAAAAAATTGCTGCCTTATTTTTGTAGATATTTTAATACAAAATTAATCCGATTTCTATTGGGTTTTTTCCTCACTTTAATGTTCACTTATGTGCATATATATATCTATATATATATA